>JBAJHW010000017.1:1800000-2022500 GCA_037013535.1 Intellagama lesueurii | reverse complement strand
GAGGAAATTACAGTCCTTAAACACTCCCAGAAACAAATTTCTGATGTAAATCTTTCTGGTGAAATTATTTTAAAAAAATAGAAGAAGAAGAAGGGAAAAACGAAAGAGACCTGGATTCGGCTACCGTCTTTCTTACAAAAGCACACACACACACACACACACACATACGAGGGGATCAAAATTAGTTGTGACAGCTGAAATCTCGTACTCATTGGACGACATTTTGACAGGCTACTTAAAAAAAATACATATAAGAAGAAAAACGAAGAGTGGCATAGCGCTGGGGGTGGAGGGAGAACCGGGGGGGGGGGTTCAAAGTGATGCAAGACGCATAATTCAAGCCTTCTTGGGTTGCAAAAGCTCTTTTTACCTACGGGGCCCGCCGCCTTATTTTTACCCAAATGGTTCAATTACCTCAAAGCCCCACAGAGAAAATTATGGATGTTGGCCTTTATTCTAACCCCCTCCTCCTTCTTTCTCTTTTTTTCTCTCCCTCTCTCTTTCTTGTTCTCTCAATCTCATCGTGACAACTGTAGATGTTTCTGTTTTGTTTCTCTTCTTCTTCTGTCTCAGATATTTCTCCCCCCCGCTTCCCCCCCCCTTATAATGTGGGTTGGGGAGGAGGGGTAGCCGTGGCGTTGGTGCTCCATAAGTGGTCTTGAATCAAAGCTTCATTTTTCATGTAAAGACAAACCAAAAAGAGGGGTGGGCAGGAGATTTGGGGTGTGTCCGGGGAGGGCCAGGGTTTTTTAGAAATGGGCTCTTTGAAAAGGGGAAGTTCATTCGTTCTGGGTGAATGTCACTCTGTGTTTTTCATCAAGGGTGAACATCACTCCATGTTTTCCGTCCTGGGCAAATTTTGCTCCTTGTTTTTCATCCTGGGCGAATTTTGCTCCCTATTTTTCATCTTGGCTAAATGTCTCTCCATGTTTTTCATCCTGGGCAAACGTTGCTCCATGTTTTTAATCCTTGGTGAACATCACTCCATGTTTTTCATCCTGGGCGAATGTTGCTCCATGTTTTTCGTCCTGGGCAAATGTTGCTCCATGTTTTTCATCCTGGGTGAATATTGCTCCATGTTTTTCATCCTGGGCAAATGTTGCTCCATGTTTTTCATCCTGGGCAAATGTTGCTCCATGTTTTTTATCCTTGGTGACCATCACTCCATGTTTTTCATCCTGGGCGAATGTTGCTCCATGTTTTTCGTCCTGGGCAAATGTTGCTCCATGTTTTTCATCCTGGGTGAATATTGCTCCATGTTTTTCATCCTGGGCGAATGTTGCTCCATGTTTTTCATCCTGGGCGAACGTTGCTCCATGTTTTTAATCCTTGGTGAACATCACTCCATGTTTTTCGTCCTGGGCGAATGTTGCCCCATGTTTTTCGTCCTGGGCAAATGTTGCTCCATGTTTTTCATCCTGGGCGAATGTTGCTCCATGTTTTTTATCCTTGGTGACCATCACTCCATGTTTTTCGTCCTGGGTGAATGTTGCTCCATGTTTTTCGTCCTGGGCGAATGTTGCTCCATGTTTTTTATCCTTGGTGACCATCACTCCATGTTTTTCGTCCTGGGTGAATGTTGCTCCATGTTTTTCATCCTGGGCAAATGTTGCTCCATGTTTTTCATCCTGGGCAAATGTTGCTCCATGTTTTTTATCCTTGGTGACCATCACTCCATGTTTTTCATCCTGGGCGAATGTTGCTCCATGTTTTTCATCCTGGGCAAATGTTGCTCCATGTTTTTCATTCTGGGCGAATGTTGCTCCATGTTTTTCATCCTGGGTGAATGTTGCTCCATGTTTTTCATTCTGGGCGAATGTTGCTCCATGTTTTTCATCCTGGGTGAATGTTGCTCCATGTTTTTCGTCCTGGGTGAATGTTGCTCCATGTTTTTCATCCTGGGCGAATGTTGCTCCATGTTTTTCGTCCTGGGCGAATGTTGCTCCTTCATGCTTTTCATCCTTGGTGAACATCACTCCATGTTTTTCGTCCTGGGTGAATGTTGCTCCTTGTTTTTCATCCTGGGCGAATTTTGCTCCTTGTTTTTCATCCTGGGCGAATTTTGCTCCCTATTTTTCATCTTGGCTAAATGTCTCTCCATGTTTTTCATCCTGGGCAAACGTTGCTCCATGTTTTTAATCCTTGGTGAACATCACTCCATGTTTTTCGTCCTTGGCGAATGTTGCCCCATGTTTTTCGTCCTGGGCAAATGTTGCTCCATGTTTTTCATCCTGGGTGAATGTTGCTCCATATTTTTCATCCTTGATGACCATCACTCCATGTTTTTCGTCCTGGGCGAATGTTGCTCCATGTTTTTCGTCCTGGGCAAATGTTGCTCCATGTTTTTCATCCTGGGTGAATATTGCTCCATGTTTTTCATCCTGGGCGAATGTTGCTCCATGTTTTTCATCCTGGGCGAACGTTGCTCCGTGTTTTTAATCCTTGGTGAACATCACTCCATGTTTTTCGTCCTGGGCGAATGTTGCCCCATGTTTTTCGTCCTGGGCAAATGTTGCTCCATGTTTTTCATCCTGGGCGAATGTTGCTCCATGTTTTTTATCCTTGGTGACCATCACTCCATGTTTTTCGTCCTGGGTGAATGTTGCTCCATGTTTTTCGTCCTGGGCGAATGTTGCTCCATGTTTTTTATCCTTGGTGACCATCACTCCATGTTTTTCGTCCTGGGTGAATGTTGCTCCATGTTTTTCATCCTGGGCAAATGTTGCTCCATGTTTTTCATCCTGGGCAAATGTTGCTCCATGTTTTTTATCCTTGGTGACCATCACTCCATGTTTTTCATCCTGGGCGAATGTTGCTCCATGTTTTTCGTCCTGGGCAAATGTTGCTCCATGTTTTTCATCCTGGGTGAATATTGCTCCATGTTTTTCATCCTGGGCGAATGTTGCTCCATGTTTTTCATCCTGGGCGAACGTTGCTCCATGTTTTTAATCCTTGGTGAACATCACTCCATGTTTTTCGTCCTGGGCGAATGTTGCCCCATGTTTTTCGTCCTGGGCAAATGTTGCTCCATGTTTTTCATCCTGGGCGAATGTTGCTCCATGTTTTTTATCCTTGGTGACCATCACTCCATGTTTTTCGTCCTGGGTGAATGTTGCTCCATGTTTTTCGTCCTGGGCGAATGTTGCTCCATGTTTTTTATCCTTGGTGACCATCACTCCATGTTTTTCGTCCTGGGTGAATGTTGCTCCATGTTTTTCATCCTGGGCAAATGTTGCTCCATGTTTTTCATCCTGGGCAAATGTTGCTCCATGTTTTTTATCCTTGGTGACCATCACTCCATGTTTTTCATCCTGGGCGAATGTTGCTCCATGTTTTTCATCCTGGGCAAATGTTGCTCCATGTTTTTCATTCTGGGCGAATGTTGCTCCATGTTTTTCATCCTGGGTGAATGTTGCTCCATGTTTTTCATTCTGGGCGAATGTTGCTCCATGTTTTTCATCCTGGGTGAATGTTGCTCCATGTTTTTCGTCCTGGGTGAATGTTGCTCCATGTTTTTCATCCTGGGCGAATGTTGCTCCATGTTTTTCGTCCTGGGCGAATGTTGCTCCTTCATGCTTTTCATCCTTGGTGAACATCACTCCATGTTTTTCGTCCTGGGTGAATGTTGCTCCTTGTTTTTCATCCTGGGCGAATTTTGCTCCTTGTTTTTCATCCTGGGCGAATTTTGCTCCCTATTTTTCATCTTGGCTAAATGTCTCTCCATGTTTTTCATCCTGGGCAAACGTTGCTCCATGTTTTTAATCCTTGGTGAACATCACTCCATGTTTTTCGTCCTTGGCGAATGTTGCCCCATGTTTTTCGTCCTGGGCAAATGTTGCTCCATGTTTTTCATCCTGGGTGAATGTTGCTCCATATTTTTCATCCTTGATGACCATCACTCCATGTTTTTCGTCCTGGGCGAATGTTGCTCCATGTTTTTCGTCCTGGGCAAATGTTGCTCCATGTTTTTCATCCTGGGTGAATATTGCTCCATGTTTTTCATCCTGGGCGAATGTTGCTCCATGTTTTTCATCCTGGGCGAACGTTGCTCCGTGTTTTTAATCCTTGGTGAACATCACTCCATGTTTTTCGTCCTGGGCGAATGTTGCCCCATGTTTTTCGTCCTGGGCAAATGTTGCTCCATGTTTTTCATCCTGGGCGAATGTTGCTCCATGTTTTTTATCCTTGGTGACCATCACTCCATGTTTTTCGTCCTGGGTGAATGTTGCTCCATGTTTTTCGTCCTGGGCGAATGTTGCTCCATGTTTTTTATCCTTGGTGACCATCACTCCATGTTTTTCGTCCTGGGTGAATGTTGCTCCATGTTTTTCATCCTGGGCAAATGTTGCTCCATGTTTTTCATCCTGGGCAAATGTTGCTCCATGTTTTTTATCCTTGGTGACCATCACTCCATGTTTTTCATCCTGGGCGAATGTTGCTCCATGTTTTTCATCCTGGGCGAATGTTGCTCCATGTTTTTCATTCTGGGCGAATGTTGCTCCATGTTTTTCATCCTGGGTGAATGTTGCTCCATGTTTTTCGTCCTGGGTGAATGTTGCTCCATGTTTTTCGTCCTGGGTGAATGTTGCTCCATGTTTTTCGTCCTGGGCAAATGTTGCTCCATGTTTTTCATTCTGGGCGAATGTTGCTCCATGTTTTTCATCCTGGGTGAATGTTGCTCCATGTTTTTCGTCCTGGGTGAATGTTGCTCCATGTTTTTCGTCCTGGGTGAATGTTGCTCCATGTTTTTCGTCCTGGGCGAATGTTGCTCCTTCATGCTTTTCATCCTTGGTGAACATCACTCCATGTTTTTCGTCCTGGGTGAATGTTGCACCATCTCCTTCCTGAAATCCATGCCCTCTTTCCTCTTCTTTTTCCCCTCCCCCTCATCCCCGTTCTCACTGCCATTTCCCCCCTATTTCCTGCACCTCTGAAAGCCATCGTAATAGCACCTTGTTTGGCACTTCAGTCTGTATCAATGAGAAAATATCCCCCCTTTCCCGGTGTTGGCTTCGTTATTTCCAAACCCTGCAATAGCTTCTTTGCCGAAGGCTGCGGGAAGTACCCATTTTCCAGCGTTTTCCTTTGCCTCATGTTTGTCATCCTCTGAATTACCGCTCCGGGGGGTTCTGCTCGGACCGACACCAGGCCTCGCTATTCACGCCTCTCTTGCTTCTTGAGATCATGCGGAGAGAAATTAGTTATTTATTTGGAGCACCCGCTGCACCTCGTTTATCTTTAGAAGTGTTTGTTTTGATTACCTGCGAGGGAAATAGGACAAAAGAGAGGGAGAGAGAACGAGTCTCAACGGGGAACGGCTTTCGAAATTCTCCACAGAGGCAGCTTTTTGGCCACTCTGTACCCAGCAGGAAATGCGAAAGGGAATTGTGAAAAGGCTCTTTATAGAAGGGCAAGTGGTGTCTAGAAACGGGCGAAAGAAGCTTAAAGCAGCGCCATTCCCAGCAGTAGCCAACAGGAGGCGCTCTGCTAATATTATAAGAAGTACAACTGTGGAGATGTATGTCCATTACGTCTCATCAAGTTGCTCCTCACCGATGGGAACCCTGGCAGGGTTATGGAAGAGTGTGAGATGTTCAAGGAGTTGTTTTGTCATTCTACAGAAGGGATTTTCAGAATTCTAGGATTACGAATCCTATCCTTCTCCATTCTGGGAGTTTTACCTTAGAGAGGCCTAGAGAACGCCTAAATGTGGCTCACCTGGGAGAAAGGCCTCAGCCAGGAGGTTTTGAGCCTTAGCTAGGCCTAGCTCTGCCCAAGCTTCCTGTTCCTGTCTCAGTGCTAGCGGGAGAGCTTTCTTCTGGAGGAGGAAGCTTGGGTGGAGTTAGGCGGGGATGCTGGCAAGTCTCTGGGTCTGAGTCCCAAGTCCGAGTCTTTGGTTCCAAGGTCCAAGTCCGAGTCTTTGGTACCAAGTTCGAGACCAGTCTTTGGTACCAAGTCCCAAGCCTGAAGTCTAGATCTCTATTAAAAACATTTTTCCCCCCCAGGCAAAAGGGAGGGGTGGGTGGATTCTGAGCCACATGTCAAGTCTCATTGGGGGGGAGGAAAAAACCAAGTTGAGTCCGAGTGAAGTCACCAGTGCAACTCAGAAGGTCGACATTTGTCCCTTGTCATGAAAATGACAGAAGTGTCATCCGGTCAAGAGATTTCAGGAAAGTAGCTGTATTCATCTGTTTCGGAGGGTAGAGTAAAAATAAAAAAATCAAGTGTGGTGAGATCCTAAAGGCGATTCAAGGCTAAAGAGATCAACCCATTTGTCTTTAAGTTGCTGTTGTATTGCTGTATTCTTGATGTGGTTATACGAGGGAGAGACGGTCAGACAGCCCTGCGCGGCCTGTTCTTGACAGCTCCCATTTTCTCCGGCTGGCTTCTCCTAATGGAGTTCTAATGTAGTGGACAATCAGGCCCGCAGACCACCGGGGTTGTATCTTTTCAGCTCTCTGCCTGACCTATGGGGCAACTGGAGCAGCAAACCCTATAATCCTTTGATTTCCCCAGCCAAGGAGGGGTAAGCGAGGTCTCCGGGAGTTCGGAGAGCCACACGGTGTGGGCCGGAGAGGAAGAGCAAGAAAGAAGCAAGCCACTTTAAAGGAAACAAATGCAGTTCTTCCCTAAAGGGGAAGCTTCGCTTGCGCCTGAAAAGCACAGTGACGAGGTTTTGAACATATTTTTCTTGCATAAATGAACCCACCATATGAATTGCACTGGTTAGCATGCTACCTTCCAGTCTCTGCCTCTAGATTCTCCATCAGCAGGATGTTGGTCCTTTCGAAACATCCCGTACAAAACTTCCAATGACTCGCGGTTTATTTTTATTAGGAGTAGAAGCTCAATTTATGTATTTCGGAGAAATACCACTCCACTACAGGACTGCCCTCCTTGTTTCTTAAGCCGTCTCTTGTGGAATGGGAAAGGTTCCAGTTTCACAGATTTTTGACGATGGAGAACTCATCCGTGGCCAACTCAGCAAAAAGTTGGGATGAAAACCCGGAGTGGCTCCACCAACAACTCTGCAACACTGGAATCGCCGTTGCCTTGAACTCCCAGAAAGCAACCATGTCAGAAGCTGGTGGGTAGCAGTGACCTTCCCTCCTCCTGCCCTTCCCGTGTTCCCCGGACATGTTGTCCTGCAGGACTCAGTTGTGTGTGCTCCATGATCTTGGATGTGGTGTCCAACGGGGATGGGAACTCAAGTTGTGGGACTCACTTAAGAGGCACCAGCGATGCAACACAGACTTGACTCAGTTTCCACCCCCCACAAAGACTCGACTCATGACTCACAACTCATCCACCCCTCCCTTTTTTTCTGGGGGGGAAAAACACATATTTTTAATTGGGACTCAGACTTGGGACTCGGGATTTGGTATCAAAAATTACGGTAGGACTTGGGACTCGGACCCAAAGACTTACCAGCATCCCCTGTACGCTAAAAAATCTGGAACTTTGGCATGCATTTCCTGCAGGTTTTTATCACACCCTTTGAAAATGCGTTTCTAAACCAGAATACGAAGACCACCTGGAACCCAAAAAGTCACGTTCGTGATTTGTAATTTTGCAGAAACTGGAATGGGATTGGCATTTATCCCTTGTTGGGACTACTCTGGAGAAAACCTGCCGCTACAACATTACAGAGGCTGCACAGAGACTCTGGGTCAGGGGGTCTTCGGCTGAAGCAGGGGGTCATCGTTCTGTTTACGAGCCCATCTTTGTCGTGGCTCATGTCCAAAGTCTTCGCTCCGATCCTTTATTCCACGCCATCTGCTGCTCTCTGAGGCGTTATTTAAATATCTCCTTTTCCTGAATCTCGGTTGTCCTCACAGAGAGCTCAACTCACACTGTAGGATTTATAGCCGCACCTTAAAACCCATGTTATTAGCATCATGGAGCTACGGGGTCAACGTGTCAGGGCAGACGTCCATTGATTAAGTTTATCAAAAAAGGAAGGAAGGAAGGAAGGAAGGAAGGAAGGAGTTCATGATGGATGGAAGGAAGGAAGGAAGGAAGGAAGGAGTTCATGATGAATAGAAGGAAGGAAGGAAGGAAGGAAGGAAGGAAGGAAGGAAGGAAGGAAGGAAGGAAGGAAGGAAGGAAGGAAGGAAGGAAGGAAGGAAGGAAGGAAGGAAGGAAGGAAGGAGTTCATGATGGATGGAAGGAAGGAAGGAAGGAAGGAAGGAGTTCATGATGAATAGAAGGAAGGAAGGAAGGAAGGAAGGAAGGAAGGAAGGAAGGAAGGAAGGAAGGAAGGAAGGAAGGAAGGAAGGAAGGAAGGAAGGAAGGAAGGAAGGAGTTCATGATGAATAGAAGGAAGGAAGGAAGGAAGGAAGGAAGGAAGGAAGGAAGGAAGGAAGGAAGGAAGGAAGGAAGGAAGGAAGGAAGGAAGGAGTTCATGATGGATGGAAGGAAGGAAGGAAGGAAGGAAGGAGTTCATGATGAATAGAAGGAAGGAAGGAAGGAAGGAAGGAAGGAAGGAAGGAAGGAAGGAAGGAAGGAAGGAAGGAAGGAAGGAAGGAGTTCATGATGAATAGAAGGAAGGAAGGAAGGAAGGAAGGAAGGAAGGAAGGAAGGAAGGAAGGAAGGAAGGAAGGAAGGAAGGAAGGAAGGAGTTCATGATGGATGGAAGGAAGGAAGGAAGGAAGGAAGGAAGGAAGGAAGGAAGGAAGGAAGGAAGGAAGGAAGGAAGGAAGGAAGGAAGGAAGGAAGGAAGGAAGGAGTTCATGATGAATAGAAGGAAGGAAGGAAGGAAGGAAGGAAGGAAGGAAGGAAGGAAGGAAGGAAGGAAGGAAGGAAGGAAGGAAGGAAGGAGTTCATGATGGATGGAAGGAAGGAAGGAAGGAAGGAAGGAGTTCATGATGAATAGAAGGAAGGAAGGAAGGAAGGAAGGAAGGAAGGAAGGAAGGAAGGAAGGAAGGAAGGAAGGAAGGAAGGAGTTCATGATGAATAGAAGGAAGGAAGGAAGGAAGGAAGGAAGGAAGGAAGGAAGGAAGGAAGGAAGGAAGGAGTTCATGATGGATGGAAGGAAGGAAGGAAGGAAGGAGTTCATGATGAATAGAAGGAAGGAAGGAAGGAAGGAAGGAAGGAAGGAAGGAAGGAAGGAAGGAAGGAAGGAAGGAAGGAAGGAAGGAAGGAAGGAAGGAAGGAAGGAAGGAAGGAAGGAGTTCATGATGAATAGAAGGAAGGAAGGAAGGAAGGAAGGAAGGAAGGAAGGAAGGAAGGAAGGAAGGAAGGAAGGAAGGAAGGAAGGAAGGAAGGAAGGAAGGAAGGAAGGAAGGAGTTCATGATGGATGGAAGGAAGGAAGGAAGGAAGGAAGGAGTTCATGATGAATAGAAGGAAGGAAGGAAGGAAGGAAGGAAGGAAGGAAGGAAGGAAGGAAGGAAGGAAGGAAGGAAGGAAGGAAGGAGTTCATGATGGATGGAAGGAAGGAAGGAAGGAAGGAAGGAAGGAGTTCATGATGAATAGAAGGAAGGAAGGAAGGAAGGAAGGAAGGAAGGAAGGAAGGAAGGAAGGAAGGAAGGAAGGAAGGAAGGAGTTCATGATGAATAGAAGGAAGGAAGGAAGGAAGGAAGGAAGGAAGGAAGGAAGGAAGGAAGGAAGGAAGGAAGGAAGGAGTTCATGATGGATAGAAGGAAGGAAGGAAGGAAGGAAGGAAGGAAGGAAGGAAGGAAGGAAGGAAGGAAGGAAGGAAGGAAGGAAGGAAGGAAGGAAGGAAGGAAGGAAGGAAGGAAGGAAGGAAGGAGTTCATGATGGATAGAAGGAAGGAAGGAAGGAAGGAAGGAGTTCATGATGGATGGAAGGAAGGAAGGAAGGAACGAACGAACGAACGAAGGTCGGTCGGTCGGTCGGCTCGGTCGGTCGGTCGGTCTTTTGGGGACACTTTCCCCGTCTTCCATTGACCGACCCAAGCTTCTCCGAGGGCACAAAGATGGCAAGGAGAAACCTCAAACCAGCACCAAAAACCACTAAAACATAGCTGCTGGCGCAAAAAAAAAAAAAAAAAACAGCTGCGTGACTGAACCCCTGACCCTCCAGGGGAGATGTAATGCACCTCCTTGGTTTATTTTAATCAATATTTCCATAAAACAAGCCATTTTATGCTGGCTGAGGGCCGCCCTCTCTGGAAATCCCATGCCACCTTTCCAGTGGCTTATAAAGAAAGGACTATAAACGTCACAGCTTTGTTATGGCATCAGGGAATAAAGCAGATGGGCTCTGAAGCATTACAGTGGGAAAAGGTCAGCCCAAGCTTGTCAGGGGTCACCCAGTTGGCCTACGTGGTCCATAGGTGGTGACCCACCATCTTCTACTACGGGAGGAAGGACATGCATTTAGTGCTAGCCTCAGGCAGCCGTTGATGGGAGGTGGCAGCACAGTGGTGGAAGAGAAAACCGAGGGCTTCCGGGATCCTCCTGCAGAGCTGGAAGGGACTCTATGGATGATTGAGTCCAACCCCTGTCAATATTTTTATACTCATGTTATATTTTTGTAGACAGACTCCCTACGTGTCCCATGTTGTGCACAGCTTTCTTTGACACGCACGTCGGTGCCCTCCGTTTCTAAGCCAAGAATCGCACCGTAAAATTTGGAGGTTTTCAATCTGAAAGACCACCGGGTTGCTATCAGCATATTCGTCCCGCTCGTGCCAGTGAGGCTGATGTGTTTAAGAAGGGAGAACAAGAAAACTTCTCTCTTACCCCTCTTAGCCGCAAGTACAGGAAAAGCACAACCTAAATAGACGGCGATGTGGAAACGACATTTGTCTGGATTAAAATGAATCCATTTTAAAGAAAAAAGAAATTAAAAAAAAGAAAAACAGCTTATTCCTTTATTTCCTCTTCAATGGATTGATTCTTCCTTCCTTCCTTCCTTCCCTCCCTCCCTCCCTCCTTTCCTTTCCTTTCCTTTCCTTCCTAGGGCTTGGTTTCCAGTCCCCTGATCAACGTTGTGGCCCTCCTCTGAACTTGATCCAATTTGTTGGCATCCTTTTTAAAGGGTGGTGTCCAGAACTGGACACAGGCCTCGAGATGAACCCTAATCGATGCTGAATAGAGCGGAACTAGTAACTCACGGGATTTGGAGACTAGACTTCTGTTAATGCCTCCTAAAATCGCCTTGGCCTTTTTCGCAGCTGCATCGCCCTGTGGGCTCCGATTCAGCTGGTGATCTACAACCCTTCCAAGATCCTTCTCGCTCGTAGTATTACCGAGCCAAGGATCCTCTACCCCGTATCTGTACATGCCACCCACCCACCACGAACATCAGCTGGGTCCACACAACACCCATCCTTCAACACCACCCTGGTGCCACATAAACACTGCTTCTCCGTGGCCCTCTTGACTTGACCGACTGGGTGAGGGGGGGGGGGAATCACTGCTCATTTCTCCCTCTCTCTTTTAATTCCCTGGAATCGCTCTTGAGTCCTCCTTGACCGAACCCTCGCCACGTGGGCCCTCGCCGGGCTCTGCCGCTCACCGGGCGCCCTCGGGTCTGCCTCTCCCCCACCGGCCTCTTCTCCCCACAACACCCCCCCCCCCAATACACACACATTCTCTTTCCAGGTGACTTTTGTCCTTGATGGTTCAGCGTCTGAATGAGACTTTTATTATATTGCATAAAAAGGAGCTTTTAAAGGGAAAGTGGTGTGCATTTTCCGTCAAACAATGCCCATTTTTGCTAATTCTCTGGTGCTCTGCTCGGCTCTTGGGTCCCATCTGGTTGGCACAGCTTGCTCCCAGGTTCTCCCCACCATGCGACGGCGTACCTGTTTGAATATTTCCCCCCCCTTCCCTCGTCTGCTTTATCCACCTCTTTTCTCTCCCACCCCCTTTCCCTCCCCCTTCCCTTCCTTTTCTTCTCTTTTAATAGTCTCCTAAAGGCCAAGCAGAAGTTGCTTAATAGAGTAATGTCAAATGTGTGCAAAACAGACCAATAAAAACCTAATGCATTTTGCCGTCTTTGTCAACCTCTCAAGAGCCTAACATTTTCCACTCTAAAAACCACTTAAAACACATCTCCAACAATCCTCACAAAACCGCCACTTGTTGGCTAATTGTATGGCCCTCTTTCCCAAGTCCTCTGTTTCGCCTTTTCTTATTTTCTTTGCGTTTGGAAGGCCCCATCCTGCCTGGAACGGGCAGGGTCCTGAGCACCTCCTTCTCCCAACGGGAGCCCACGACGAGGGAGGTGACTCTGCCGGGGCCTCAGAACCCGGAAGGATCCTCACCTTGGTTTCCCCTCCTGGCACAACACGGGGAGCATGGTTTCCCTTTCTCTGCTCCTTCCTTGGGTGACCTTGAGTGCGTTGCTTAAATACCGAGTGGTGTTTTCAAAGTTGGTCAGTGGCTTTGTGTGCCTTTTTTTGTATTATTTTTTTAAAAAATAATGAGTCTGGAAACAGGGGATGGGAGAAGGTTTCTAAGCACTCTGTGTGGTTTTCAAGTATGGCATTCAAGTATGGGAAGCAGCCGCTCCGTGGAAAAGTCATCCAACGGCCGGTGATGGTGGATGACCTT
This sequence comes from Intellagama lesueurii, assembly GCA_037013535.1. Lineage (NCBI taxonomy): Eukaryota > Metazoa > Chordata > Lepidosauria > Squamata > Agamidae > Intellagama > Intellagama lesueurii. The sequence continues at coordinate 2,009,975 of JBAJHW010000017.1, read as the reverse complement.
TGGAACATAAGAGAATGCCTTCTACCGAGTCACATCAGCGGTCCATTTAGCTCAGCACGACCTCTACAGGGTGGCCGCCCGCAAAGGATGGTGTCTCTGAGTAGGGATGGGACTCGAGGCTCAGGACACGCTGTCAAGTCAGACTTAAGTCACACCGGCCACTCGACTCGGATTCGACTCAGGGTTTTTTCTTCAACGACTCAAACTTGACGTCCGACTCGCAACCCACCCGCCTCTCCTTTTTTTCTGGTGGGGAAAGGTTGTTTTTAAGAGGGGCTCGGGACTTGAGACCTGGTACCAAAGATACAAATTCGAACTCAGGACTTGGTATCAAAGACTCAGACTTGGGACCAAAGACTTGCCCACATCCCTGCCTCTGATTTGGGTGTGTCCGGTAGAGGCGACAGAGCCTGCGTTTTGTATGGCTCGTGAGCCGAGACGAGCCGTTTCCCATCGCTCAAACGACGTACAGGCGATCGCAGACCAAACCGACCTTGCTCCATGCTTAGTCCGGACCTTTTTGGTCCACTGGCAGAGTTACTCTTCCTCGGAGCTGGGCCAGAACGATTTCCGTGGGCCTGGAAGAAAACGACTGGAGAGCTCCGTGGTTCAGGTCTCCGGCTGCGGAGCCAGAGTTTGGGAGTTCGAATCCCCCACTGGGCCTCCTTGACCAAAGACTCCATGATGACCCATAGGGTCCCTTCCAGCTCTAGCTGTTCTAAGAGGAGGAGGATGAGGATGTACGAAGTGCAGTTTGTGATTTTAGATGTGTCACTATCGGGCGTCTTTTTGGTGTCGTTTGTGAGCTCCTCTCTAGATTACAAGATGAACAGCCAGGTGGAAACAACTCTGGACTCTGCGCCCCATTCACGGGGATCAGAAGTTTCAAAAGATTACCGGAAAAGAGGAGCTTTCCGGGAAGGGACGTGTACGAACGGTGGTTTCAGGATGGCCTTTCTGAAGATGGGCACAGTAGTAACTTAAGAAGTATTGAGGGCATTTAAACAAGTGAATTAAGAGGGCTTGTAGAGATCTAACAACCGCCCGTCTCTCCCACCCTGGTTATCTCGTGACCCACAGAGGCGGTTGGGGCCGGGACACAGCAGATGATGTCAGCTCCGAGCGAGCCTCTCATATAACCCAAAAGGTCAACCCGGTGACCTCTCCTTGTCCCCTGTCCTAAAGAACAGAGGCCATTGCGGTCACTGGGGTCTACAATTACCATCGCCAACGAAATCTACCTGTCCTTTCAGTGGCCACCGGGACATTTAAGCCCCTTTTCTCAATTAGGATGGCAGGAAAAGGGGTGCGGGGCGGGCAGAAGGAGAACTCCCTCCACCAAGGGCCAACAGACTGGACCGCCGCTGATCTTGAGTGACCAGATGGGGCCATCACGCCGTCTCTCTCTCTCTCTCTCTCTCTCTCTCTCTCCTCCGAGGTTTCTTGTGTAGGCTTCTTGTCTCCTTGTCTTCTCCCCTCGGGCAGCCTTTTGTCATGGCTATGGGTATCTGCCCCCGCCGGTTTGCGATACCACCCGTCCTTCTCCCTCAGGTTGTTCCCACGACGGCCCATCCCGTGGACGAGAAAGAATAGCCCTTTTCAAGCGTTCCCAGCGATGGCTTTGGGGGGGGGGGGAATAAAACTCCCCCAAAGAGACCCAGAGGGATTCTTGCTCAACATGGAGACAAAGCCACCTTGTTCAAAGTTTGGTAATCTCTTTTCTGCAGCCTGTGAAGATCATCCCCCCCCAAATCACACAAGGGAATTATTAAGGATAGATCGAAGGACCTTCCTTTCGGCGGGAGGGAAGCCAACGGGCAGCCCAAAACCACTTTCTCTCCCCATATGTAAAGGTTTTGTGACAATGCTTAGTAGGAAGTCCTGATGTTTAGGAAGTGAAATAGTTCAGGGGTTTAAGTCTCTGGTTGGGGGTTCGATGCTCCCATTATGCCTCCTTGACTGAACTGGATGATCCAGAGGGCCCCTTCCAGCTCTGCAGTTCTAAGATCATGTTGATGATGATTACGTTGCCCCTTCGGTTTCCAATATTCTGGTCTTGAATTCAGCTGTTGGCATGGGATGATTTTTTGGGTGTGTGGGTGTGTGTCAGGATTACATAGAAGCTAGTCGGAAGGGTCTAGAAGCTCTGTATTAATCCGTGAGCAGGGCATCTATTGGGGGAAGTCTGGTGGGAAATGACGGTATCAATTAGATCTAACAGAGGGCTGTCCCATTTTCCCTTGAAGGCCTCCAGTGTTGGAGCGCTCGCCACCACCTCCCAAGGTCACGAGTTCCGTTGTCGTACTGCTCTGACAGTTAAGAAGTTCTTTCCTGATATTCAACCGAAATCTGGCTTCCTGTCACTTGAGCCCATGGTTGCACGTCCTGCTCTCTGGGATGATCAGAAACAGATCCTTACAAGAGCCGAACTCATTCATCTTCAAAGTTCTACAAGATTCTGTATCGGTTTTGCCGCTGCCGTCCCACCAGCGAATCTTTACAGGCAAGGAGAGTTTCGGTGAACGAACGGGCTCGAGCCTGGGAGAAAATGACGGAAGGTTCAGAATTGGGAACCGAACCCATTTCTTTAAAGGCTGCTCACATCTGCCTGCTTCGGCCCAATGGGCATCGGTTGGACCGGCCGTAAATGGAGCTGCTGCATCTTTAAAAGTTGGGGAGGGGACTTTTTCTCCGGTGCACCGTCGGAGGAGCCCAGCGGCACACCGCTGGGAGGAAGATGCTGAAGGCCACCTGCAGAGATCCTGTACAGCTGGGGAAGATTAGCCTTCTTCCACCCGACCAGAGTCATTACCGGCTTCCAATATGCTATCACTTACGCTAGGACAGCCTGCAGATGAAATATTGATTGAAAGTGACCCCGGAGGAGCCCCCTTCCTCTTCAGCGTACAGATCAGCCCCGACCGGCCCGAGGTAGAAGCCTTCAGGAAGGTCGGTCGACAGCTGCCCCGTTAGCCAAAGGCCTCTGGATTTAGGGGCTTCGTGGGCTCCTGCGGCTGGCAGGAGGAAGGGAAAGGGGGGGCAGGGTTCTTGCACAAAGGAAGGGAAGAGAAGCCACCTTGAAGTTGTGAACGTTGTACCAGGTTCTGCCCCCCCCCCAAAAAAATTTCATTTAACTAGCTGTAGATACTTCCCCTTCTGGACACCGCACTTGAAGAAGGATGTCAAAGAATTGGACCAAGTTCATAGGAGGGGGCATAAGTAGGGTCAACATTAAAACAATGTTGTTTTAATCGGTTGTGGTTGTTGTTTTTACTTTCAGTTGCCTTTTGTCACTTTCTTGGTTCAAGAGCATTGTCTTGCGTGGAAGGCGTCCCAGGAGGAGGCCTTGAATTCTCTCTGAATGTTATGCTTCCATGTTCTAAATTTTGCTTCTAATGGATTTTGAGGAGATGGATGGAATATCTCCCAGCCGTCGTCCTGGTTCTTATTTAGATGCTCCGAGAGGCAGGCTTTGTGTGCATTGAACAGCATTGTGCATCTATTCTGGTTTCCTCTTGTTAAAAGATGTTGTGTCCTTGTCTTGTTGTTCCCGTTTTTTTCAAGACAGGCAACAAACACTGGTAGACAAACACAAAAGCGACACACATTCTGAACTAGGAATGTGGGAATCCCTCTCCTGTTCTCACTTGCTTCCTTCTTAAGACCTCTTTGCACCAAACGTTCCGGTTTTTCGTTCTTTCACGTCTGCGGATCAAAGCTATTTTACACACTCTACCTTGTAACCCCCATCCCTTTATTTCCGACAAAGCAGGTGGCATTCGTGTCAGCAAGTTGGATTTTAGGGCAAAATGACCCTTAATAGGCTCAGTACCTTGAAAATCTGCCTTAAAGTTCAGACAAAAACTCAGAGTGGATGTGCTCCCCACCCAACAGCCACCAGCATTTGCTCTGTGTGTGCGAGCCAGAAGGGAGACAATGTATTCTTCCAGCCTTTTGTTAAATTACAGTAGGACCCCCTTACCCGTGGGAACCGTATCCACTGATTCACTTATCCACGGTATGAAAATATTAAAAATATTAAAAGAAAAGTCCTAGAAATATATATTTCTAAAGGTGAAACTAGAGCTGGCTACTAGAGGGAGCCAGAGACCAGGCTATGTATATAGCATTCAGTATTAAAAGAGCATTCACTATACTGTAATCTGCATTTTCACCATCCACAGAGGGCTTGGAACCCACCCTCCATAGATATAGAGTTCATAGTGTACTTGCTAATTATGTTCATAATGGGGGCTGGTGGCTCACTGCTGCTGCTTTAGTGGCTTTTTTTGGCTGGTTGGCGGCAATTAGTTTTGACTTGCCTTGAATACAGCTGGCAGTTGCAATAAATTTAATCCTGAGTTTTGCAGCTAGCTAGCGTTCAGATTTGTTTTCGTTAGTGCTCGGAATTGACAGTGGATTAAAAACTGATATAGTTGGGATATTCCATGTTCAGCTTATATAATCAGAGAGAACCAGGGCTTGGAGCCTAAAAGCCAGAAATCTCTTAACTCGATGGTGTACTTGGCATGTATTTAGAAGCAGTGCTCCCTCACGTGGTGAATGACATCTGTTTGTCATAGCACTTATTGCTCCTCACCTCCATATTTTGCATCCCGGCATCTTTTGTTTAGTGAGCCAGTCATCAGAAGGAAAGCATGACCTTAATGTGAATGAAATTCTTGTGTGGTGGGAATTAAAGCAGGGTGGCTGGGTATCCTATTATTAGTCCAAACAAGAGTAGACCCATGGATTCAATGGGATTTCCACAAGTGTTGATTTGCCATTCAGCAGTTCATTCAGTGCATCTACTCTAGCTGGGTTTAGCAAGTGTAGATTAGTGATCAGAGTTTGACCCTTTGATAGCAGGCACCCAAATTCTTGATTTAATTTAAAAAAAAAGATTTTGCGTTTCCTGTTTCACTGCTGCTAGAGAACGTTAAATGCTTTGCCATGGAATTGACCTCTTCGGTGGGGTTGTGATTTTCTTTATTGCTTTGTGTTTTAACATCACAGGGCATCACCCGGGAATTTTGCAAGCCAAGAAATATGGCAGATCAACACCAACCAACCAACCAACCAACCCACTGCATATTCAGCTCCGCCAATGTCAAATAAAGACTCCCAGGCTGCAGGTCTTTTAATATTTCTGAACGGCCAGTTCTGCTTGTATTTATTCATTTATTTGTAATGCTTTCCGATGGATTCAATCCATGGAGCCCGACTGCAAGATCTCAAGTGGGGGGAAAAAAGTGCATTCACAGCCTAGCATCTCCAGTCGCTGAATGTAAAATTAATTTCTCCCTCCCGTTTCCCCTACTTTAGTTAAGAAAAGGTTAGCAAGTTTTCTTTCTGGTGTTCTTAGCGCTTTTCATGAAACTGGCTCGAGTCTACCGAGGGCGATGCCACAAATGGAGTATTTTCAAAATTCGACACGCCTCCCTCCACAAAAATTATATTCCCTTCTTTTCCTGTTCTCTCTCCTCGTTACCTCAATTTTTCTTTTCTTTTCCCCACAGCTGACAGTGTCCAGAGGAATAAACTCAAGCAAAAGATTCCTTTTGATTAAAAAGAAAGGTTTTGGAAGGAAAAGAATGAGAAAAACCAATAAACCAGGCCTTGGAAACGAAAACAAAAACAATGTTTTCTATTGTGATAAAAAAAAAGGGAACAAACAACCCATCTCACAATGATTCCTTCACTTTCTTTTTAATGTTCCACAAGCGAAGAGATGGTTTGGTTCCCCCTCCGTCACAAAACACCGTTTGATTTTCACTTCCCCAAGGAAACAATGCAGATTTCCCAACATAAAAAAATCAGGTGTCCTTCAGAGGCACTTAAAAACGGTTACAAAGACCGGTTTGGCAAACGCCACGGGCCGGCTAAGCGCGAGCCGCACAAACGGCTGCAAACAAACGAAATTTTTTAAAAGAAAGGCAGAAATTAAAAAGACGTCTCTCTCGTTAGGAACAATGCGAGAGATATTTTAATAGCATTCTCCTGCACCAAGCATCCTAGCTCACATTTTTCCCCCTCTCCATTAATCACCTTTTCTGGGTCCCCCTTCCATTTCCCATTGAGAAGCATAACACACACACACACAAAAATGGGAACAAATGCACACAGTGCTTTTGGCTCAAGGAGATGAGTAGCAGTTACCAATTACCACTGGCAATTAGTGGCCCCACATGGAGGAATTAAGACGAGAGAAGGAGGAAGAGCCCGGGGTCCCCTGGATCGCCATCAATTCTGCGCCAAGCTGACCTTGCTTTGAAGCCGATGATATTCCTTCAGCCTGGAAGCCAGGAGAGGGAAAAACCGAAAATTCATTTCATTATGAATTAATATTAATCTTGGGCAAATTCAAGTGAAGTTAAGCGAAACGTTGAGAGATGAGGGGGAAAAACACAACATGCCTCTCTCAACTTATTCAAATTTTCCATATTTCCATTCTTTCTTTCCCCCAAATACTTGATTGTTGGATCATTAATCTATCCGAAAGGAATAAAATGAGGATTGTTAGCTCATGGAACAAAGAAGTTACCTGGCTATGCATGGGAAGAAAGGAACGCATTATGTAAATGTTCCCTTAAAAAAAAAAAGAATGTTTCGAGGGGGACCATGGGAATAACAGATCCATTAAAAATAAAATAAAACAAGCCGCAAGCTGACAATGATTATCGATGGTGTAGACCAGCTGGATTTCCTGCTTTTTGAAAGTTTGATGGGCGGATGCTTTACAGACATGGGATTCTTTCCTTTATGTGAGAGGGCACCACTCCCTGTATTGAGAAAGCTAGCAGTTCATGGTGGTGGAGAAGAATCTACTGAAAGACAGGTGGGGGGAAATCATGCAGTGAAACGATGGTTGTCCCCTTATCTTGGGGGTTGTGAGAGAAAAGGCTTCTCATGTCAAGCATTAATGTCTGGGATACCTCATCGTCTAGCGAAAATCGCCATAGGGAAACATCGTTTTGCGAAGCGCAGTAGCGATCGCAAAAAGGCATCGTCTAGCGATTTCCTCGTCCTGCGAGGCAATCGTCTAGCTAGGCACCACTGTATATTGAATGAAGAAAACAAGAGCTGTTAAGACCCCTTCGGCTCTTTTTGAGAAAGGCGATATAAAAATATTTTAAATAGAAATAAAGAAATTGTTCAACCATGCTTCTCAGACAGATAACGTGTCTACATCACCCTTCTTGTTGTTGAAGAATACATCACATGGTCTCTGGCTCGCTCAACTGGCCAATTCTGGGAATACATGGTGAAAACACATATTTCTGGAATTTTTTGTTTTCTTTTACCATGCTATGTATGGTGTTGGCTATTATCTGCGGTTTTCGGCATCCGCAGGGGAGCTTGGGACCAGTTCCCCATGGATACAGGAATCCTACTGGAAAACCTTTAGCTGTCTCTTGCACGCATGTCACTTCCCTACCTCAAGGAGTTGATGTTAATGAATCCTGTGGCGTCGGACGGTTCATAGTCCCCTTGGACATCCATGCTGTATGGAGGAGAGGCAAAAGTAAAAGTTACACACTGCAGTAGAGACCGGGGGGGGGGGGGGGGGGACAAGGCCGCACGACGCATTCAGACAACCCACAAATTCCAGATGCAAATCTAGACCAAAAGGAAAGGATCCAATTAAATTCCAATGAAGCCAACATACACCTAAGTTTGGATCAAGAGCATCCGCTGAACGCAAACTGAAAGGGCGCCAACGGCTTTCGCCAATTTGAAGTTTTTTTGGGGGGGGAAGTGGTTGAAACATCGTTTAAAAGGCGGCTAATGTGAAATCTTGGTCCCATCTCCTCCTCTCTTTAGGAGGTACTTTAGGGGATTATGGGTCTCGTAGTGCAAAAATGTCACTTTTGCCGGTGCTGGCATGATCCGACCAACCTGGGGAATGTGGGTTCCACCCAACAAGGCTTGAGGTTAGCGTGGGAAACGGGGGGCGTCTCTTGATCCGTAATGGTCCTCTGGTGGGGACGTCAAGCGGGTAGGATTTGCAGGGTTGCAGTGGGCCGCCGACCTCCTCAAGAGGAAGCGACGGGCTCAAAGAAAGAGGCCCCAACCCACTGACAAAAGCCCCTTCTGTTTGCTTTCACGGAGACCTCTGATCCTCTACTGAGAGGAGAATTTGCTTCTGGTGCCTCCCAGCACCTCACCTTCAAAACGGTCTCTCCTTCTGCAGCCTCTGGCCCAGAAGCCTTATCCCGCCCAAGCGCTCCAAAAAAGGCGCCCTTTGTTAAGCCGAGAGCGTTCCCGTTAATTGCAGAGCCATAAAAACGTGCCCTGCGGATTTCTTGGTGTCTCCAAGTTCTCGGGAGCCCCTCAATGCCCTCGTCTTCTCCCCTCACCCCAAAACCTCGTGGTTCAACTTTCGGTTTACTTTGCTATAAAGCGCGAAGGCAGGAGGATCCGTCCCTTCGCCTCGGTCACAACACCTTAAGTTGACCCCGTAGCAGATGCTGGCTCCCCCAGAGAGGGGCCGTAGAGGCTGCCTCGTCCTCTTTATGACAGGCTATATCATGGGAAAGCAATTTTTCAAGAAAAAGAAAAGAAAAGAGGGACACAAGGCATGGAGTTTCGGGCTCAGAAGAGATGGTTTGCAATGGTTTTGATACTACGGAAAGACACTTCTGTTCGGTAGCTGAGGGGAGAAAAAAAAAATGTCATAAAAAGCAGAGTCTTGCAAATTCCCCGTGTGTTATAGAAAAACTCATTTCGGCAGGGAGTACTGGCTAGCACCAGTGTCATCCATCAACATACTAGAACTCCAGATACATTTTGTCGCTTTACTCGATTCCTTGTTCCTGCTTGTCCTGCCTGGTCCTATACCTCTCTCCGGTGTCTGCACCTCCTGGACATATTTCTTAATGCAACCCCCCCCCCCCCCCCCCAAATTCAATAGTAAGAACCACTGTAGTGCAGTGGATAGAGTGCTGGACTAGGGCTCAAGAGACCTGGGTTCAAATCCCTCCTCAGCTATGGAAACTCATTGGATGCAGCAACAGTAAAACCACTCCTTGACCATCTCAAATACAGGAAGACCCTCGTATCTGCAGGGGATCCATTCCAAGCCCCCCGCCCCCCGTGGAGGCCGAAAAAATGCAGGTTATAGCGAATCCTATTTGAATAGCAAATTCTATACATAGCATGGTCTCAGGTTCTGGTAACTTCATCTTTAGAGATAGATTTCTTTTAAATATTTTCAGAACATGGATCAGTGAATCAGTGGATACTGATCCTGCGGATAAGGGGTTACTCTTGTAAGCAGCCTGGTCTCTGGCTCCCTCTACTGGCCAATTCTGGTATCTTCATCTTTAGAGATAGCTATTTATTTTAATATTTTTAATACTTGCAGAGTGTGGATCAGTGAATCGGCGTATACTGATCCCACGGATACTGGGGTCCTCCTGTACTTTGAAAATCTTACTTAGAGTCTCCATAAATTGGAAGCCGCCTGACGGGACAGAATAACAACAACCATTTAAATACCTAGCATCGTTCTGCAATTAGGGTCAATCTCAGAGATGGGATCTGAATGTTGGCCCCCCCCCCCCGAAAATAACCACAATTAGAAATCTTATAATTAGGAGTGGGCAAGGCGCCGTCAGGTGTGGCTGATGTTGTACTACAATCCCCATTCTCCCCAGGCAGCAAGAGTGAGAACTGATGGGCATTGTGGTCCGCCGGCATCTAGATGCCTCACATTTAGGAAGGTATGGGAGTGAATGCTCCTCTGTGTTTAAAGAAATCAAGTTGTCTTAATTCTCTCCAGTTTATAACAAACAATTCCCTAGAACTGAACCATATTTTTAAGGCTCCGGCACATCTAAATAAAACCCCAGTGAAACAATACAATTATTCATAATTTTGAACTCTTCCCACATCAAAGACAAAAGTCTAAAACTAATCATGGCTTCGAACATTTTGAGAATCCCGTTTTTTTGAAAGCTCACAAGTAGAAGTGCTGGAGAGCTCGGGGGTTTGGAAATCTGGCAGCCGAGCCAGAGGTTGGGAGTTCGAATCCCCACTGGGCCTTCTTGACAGAGGCTGGACTCGATGATCCATAGGGTCTCTTTCATCTCTGCAGTACTAAGATGATGAGGATGATTGTCCTTAATGAATTACTAGGGAGCTCAGTGGTTTAGGTCTCTGGCTTACAGGAGCCAGAGGTTGGGAGTTCGAAAATAAATAAAAATTAAAAATAAACCCCTCGTAATTAGTGACCTAGAGGAGAGAGAAAATGATTTCCCATAGCGGTTCGTCCCAACATGCTAGCTTACTACATGCAGGGATCTTTTGACGCTGCAGGGCTGTCTGGAATTTTATCCGCTCCATTTGCCTAATTGTGCCGATCAGCTAAGTGAAGCAAATTGGGCAAGACATCAAGCAGTTTACTGCGACCGTAGCATAATCATGGGGTCTCTAATCACATTGTGTTAATTATTTTAATTGTTAAATGTGGGATTGGAAAAATAGCATTTCAGCTTAATGGCCGTTGCAGCTCCTTATTATCCTACCCAGCGCTTTCACATTTCCGGAGAGCCTATGACAAAAATCAAACCGTCCTGTATTTTCATAAACCAGCCACCTGTACACGAGTCCGGGTTTTAATTAAAGCCGCGCAAATCCACGGCGCTTTGCTGCCTCCGTGAGCTTTTTCCTGCTCAGAAACACACCGCTGGCTGATTTGCAGATCACCTGGACACACGCTACTGGTTTTGATTGCCCGCAGCCCCCAAACGTATGACCGATAATCTTTTTTCATGATCAGAATCCGAGCTCACAAAGCATCAATTCCATTTAAAAACTTCTGATCCGTTAAAAGAAGACAATAAGAGCATTAATGCAACCTCCAGCAGTAGCTGGTGATGTAAAGTGATTTGAGAGTGGTTTAGTCCAGAATTGGAAGTTAAGAGCCATTCACTTTAAAAAAGACCTGATGCTCAATTGTAAATAGAGACCCATTTGGCTACCTGGGAGGGGTTGACTAGGGGGCTGTCATGCTGAGATGCTGCACTTCCAGATTTATCATTAACTCCCTGGATGAGATATAAACACAATACAGAAATCAATATGACATCTTCTCTACCTAAGGTAGCTCCTCATTGCTAAGCAGGGCGTCAAAGAAATATAGAGGCGGTGGTGTCTGGAAAGATTTAATGCTCACACAACTCCCCAAAAATCTGTCTTTTCCAAAGTCTTGCTACTGCTTCCTGCCTCTCAGAATACGCTCCATTCTGCCTCAAGATAGAGCCGGCCCGGGCTTGAATTTCATCGACAGGGCAAGATGGAGGGCTGCTGACAAAACCCTATTGCCGCCGAGACTCTTGCTATACCTGGCAGCTAAGCAGCCAAGACCCACCCACACACCTTGGCCCCACGGATAGGACCCCCACGGTTTGACATTGGCCACCCCAGTTTTTGCCAGACCAAAGACACCCCTTTTGCGAACGACATCCCCCGAAAACCGACGTTTCCGAGCTCTGTCATTTAGCGCTATGCTGATAGAGTTCTTTTTCCACGAAAAATCCTCTCGGCTCTCGCCAGCCTCCGATATATACACACCCTTGCAAAACTCAACACAAACACAACACAAACGAAGCTGGTTTATTATCTCTCCCTGCCCCTGCAAAAAAAAAGAGAGAGAGATCGGGGTGTGGGGGGGGGGACAACCACACAACCACAAAATAATAAACTCCGGCTCATTTTCTAGAAACGGCCCAAACGGTGTGCTGTCGTTTTTGCTGTTTTAAATTTGGTTGTGTGTGGGGTGTGTGTGGAAATATGAAATACAAAAAAGAGAGTTTACAATGATTTTTTTTTTAAAAAAACACACACACAACCCTCCCCTGACGGGCTGTAGAAAAACCTCTGTGCTTTTATTTTTGCTCATCCGAGTGGTTCTGACCTGCTCTATAATTATGTTACTTTCTACCTACTGCGCGACGGCGTTTTTTGTGAGATGTACCTCTCACAGCATTCTCTCGGGTTCCCGCGATGCCGTCACTCAAACGCTTTTCAAGCCGCCGAGGTAGAAATCAAAAAGAAAAGGGAAATGGCTGGAGACACAGTGAGAATAAGTGCTCCTGATTCCCCACCCACCCACCCTCTCTATTTTCCATCTCTCCCCCAAATCCTCCACCGCGACACACTCTCTTCTTTTTAGCTTATTCATTTAATCTCTCCACGTGAGAATGCTAACCATAATGAAAGGGTGGGATGAATTATTAGGGACCAGTGGATTGCAAAGGGGGTGGGAAGAAAAAGCCAGAGACGGGGGTAGGAGGGGAGCAGGAAAAAGAGGATAATTTGACATTTACTCTGATCTAAATTGATTTGGGTATATATATGGCTTGTAAAGTGTTTTGGGGAATTGAAAGGGGGCCGAAGGAAAGCAGGGCCTTGTGGGGGGAGTCAGGGAGAGAAGTCAGGGCAAAGAAAGAGAGAAAAAGCATAAAAGAGGAGAAACGAATACAGGGAAATAAATAGATTTGACTTTTAAACAAGACCCTCGCTTAATTTTTTTTTTAAATCAAAAAGAATAAAACCGTCCGGTTTCAAGGAAGTGAGAGCGCCAAAGGTGAAACAGAGGTGGTTTTCTTTGGCTGCATGTTCTAGGATCGGAAACGGCGATAAAACTGGGGTGAAAGTAAGGACGCCCAAGATATTTAGCTGCCTGAGGCATATGCTGGCCAAGTTCTATATTTTAGTGCAGTGGTCCCCAACCTTGGGCCTCCAGATGTTCTTGGACTTCAACTCCCAGAAATCCTGGCCAGCAGATGTGGTGGTGAAGGCTTCTGGGAGTTGTAGTCTAAGAACATCTGGAGGCCCAAGGTTGGGGACCACTGTTTTAGTGGACCAGTGAAGATACTTGCCAGCTCTGATTTTTTTTAAGCCTTGAAAGGCCATCATCTTAGTTTGCTCCAGAGCCCAGGCCCGGAAGGTTTGGCCATCCCATCCCTTGGCAACGTTTTCAAAATGGCGGCCCCTTTGGCTTTTCCCTCGGACCCGCCCTTCTCTAGGAGACTGGGATTCCTGGAGCACCGTAGTGTAAGGACACGAAGATTGCACGCCGACACCTCATGTAGTGGCGTAGCCTTTGCTTCCACATCGAGGAGCCCAATGGAGCAGAAGGCCCACCCAACAAGCCTGAAAATTCAGCATGATGGGAGTTGTCATCCCAAAGGTTGGAAGAAGAGATGGTTCTTAGGGCATTTAGACTTTATAAAAGTGCTTGCGGTGGAGTTTAAACTCCTAACGTTCCGGACAGATGCTCACCTCACAAGTTCCTCGTTGTACAACGACCCGCTCGACTCCCTTCCCAAAACGTAGACTTGACCCTTCAAGACAGAGAGTCGAACTTTCCCCTCCACGGGTTCTTGGGACTTTCCGATGCAGTGGCGGACGTATTTGCATTCTGGACTGAACCAAAAACCTATAACGGAAAAAAAAGGAGGGGGCGGGGAGAGACCGAATTTCATGAGCACGACACTGGGAGGGAACTCTGTGTTGGATGATTGTTTTCCAAACTGGGAATTTGGGACGCAAAAATCTTCTCGTTTCCAGTTTTCCTGGTCCATTTCACGGCAGGGAAAAATGCAACAAAAATATTTATTTTAGGATGTATACACATCTGTGGGTGTTTGGGAAAGTTGTAGACAAGAACACCGACATCAGAGTGTGTGTGTACAAAAATGGATTATATTAAGGGAAGGAGTGTATATACCAATAGAGACATTAGGAAAAGTTGCTTCCAAAAATGCATATATTAACTGCTGGAGAGCTCAGGGGTTTAAGGTCTCTGGCTGCGGAGCCAGAGGTTGGGAGTTCGAATCCCCCACGGGGCCTCCTTGACAGGGGCTGGACTTGATGATCCACAGGGTCCCTTTCAACTCTGCGATTTCCAAGATGATGATGATTAGCAAAAGGCATATACAAGAGATGCCATTTTCCTGTGGTTTAAAAATAATTTGTATTTTGATGCAGAAATTAGGCAGAATTGGCTCAGGATTCAAATCCACACAAACCTTCACAGGCCACAAATTGATTGATTTATTGCTTTTTGTCAGTGCATTGACCCTGTTACCGGATTTTCCTGGTGAATCAGTCAAACAGAAGTATCACTGTTCTATACCCTTAACTTGCAATGGATTCACGGCACCCCTCCCAGAGTTTTCAGGGGATGTGAGATATTTAAGGAGTGGTTGTCTGGTGAGTTTCCATGGCTGATCCGGGATTCGAACTCAGGACTTCTGAAAATCCTGGCCCATCCTGGGGTAATTTGAAGGCAAGTCTTTGGGTCCTCAATGGCGGCCCCCACCTTGGCTGTCCTTCCACCAGCAGGGAAAGACCCTTCTCTTCAGGCAGGCTTTCCCTTAGCGACCGGCTGCCTGAGTGGGGCTTTTGAAATGGGCTTGTCGTGCTCTGTTAAAACGGTTGTTTTACATGTATTGATTTTACTTACCATTTTAAATATAAAAACACTTGTTTAATTCTTTCTTAAACTTTTAAATATTTGTGTACTTAACTGTTTTAGCATTTAAATATTGTCTTTTTAAATGTGTAAGCCGCCTTAGGTCTTTTTTAAAGGAGAAAGCTGGGATATAGAGATACTTTGGATGGATGGATGGATGGATGGATGGATGGATGGATGGATGGATGGATGGATGGATGGATGGATGGATGAGTCAATAGATGGATGGATGAGTCAATAGATGGATGGATGGATGGATGGATGGATGGATGGATGAGTCAATAGATGGATGGATGAGTCAATAGATGGATGGATGGATGGATGGATGGATGGATGGATGGATGAGTCAATGGATGGATGGATGGATGGATGGATGGATGGATGGATGGATGGATGGATGGATGGATGGATGGATGAGTCAATAGATGGATGGATGGATGGATGGATGGATGGATGGATGGATGAGTCAATGGATGGATGGATGGATGGATGGATGGATGGGTTAGTCAATAGGATGGATGGGTTAGTCAATGAATGGATGAATAGATGGATGGATGGATGGATGCATGGATGGATGAGTTAGTCAACAGATGGATGGATGGATGGGTTAGTCAATGGATGGACAGACGGACGGACAGTCCAAAGTCTGAGTCTTCTGTACCAAGTCCCGAGTCCCAAGCCTCAAATCTGAGTTCCTATTAAAAACAAGTTTTTCCCCCCAGAAAAAAAGGGGAAAAAAGGTTGGAGTCCGAGTCATTGGGGAAAAAAAAAATCGGAGTCATGTCTCAGTTGAGTCCCTGGTGCGACTTAAGTCCAGCTTGACAGCAAGTCCCACAGGTGGGAGAAACCGGGTCCTTTCCAAGATTTTCCTTGAAAGGGGAAAAAACTCCTCCTTAGGGGCATCATCAGTGGGTCCCATGGAGAGAGCATCCACTCGCCAGCCGGACGGCCTCTCCTACACCAGAGGCTTCCACGGATTAACTCAATGGGCTGGCCAACTCGGGCAAGATAAGGTAGGGTTGTTGTGTGAGAGAGGGTGGGTCGTTATCAGGGCGGGCAATCAAGGAGCCATATGTCCCAGGTAGGCTCACCTTCCTTTTGCTGCTTTCACTTCTCAGGTGACCTTGCGCTGGCAGCCATCTCGTCTTTCGGCCCCCTATGGAGCTCTGTTATGGGCACATCTGTCTACCCCAAAGCATCCTCACCCCTCTCACCTGCCTTCTGGAAGGAAGGCGGAGGTCAGGATCTGTGCATTGACCTCAAGTTACCCTTTGGTCGCAGAACAAAGAGCTCAAGAAGAGGCGGAAATAACCAAGTTACGCCAATTGCTTTTCTGGTGGAAGGACTCGTGTCCATTGACTCCATTCAGGAAGATCCAGCTTGTCAACACTGATTGGCAAAAGGTGATATTTAGTTTTGGCAATGTAGATTTTTGGATTACAGCTGGAAACCTTATCTATAGGTGGGGGACCAAAACCATAAAAAAAACACACACACACTCATAGGGAGTTTTAAATTGAAATTTCGAGTCTTTCAGGATAGGAAGGGATGAGAGAGAAAAACATCAAAAGCCAGAAAAAGGCCCAGTCTGAAGACAAGTCCGAAAAAGGCTCAAATTTTGCCTTTTTAGTGATGATGATGATAATCATCACTGCAATCATCTTAGAACTGCAGAGCTGGAAGGGACCCTTTGGGTCATTAAGTCCAGCCGTTGTCAAGGAGGCCCAGTGGGGGGGGGATTCGAACTCCCAACCTCTGGCTCCGCAGCCAGATGCCTAAACCCCTGAGTTATCCAGCCAGCTAAATTACTGAACCCTAATTTGGATGTTTCACAACATCATCATCATCATCTTAGAACAGCTGAGCTGGAAGGGACCTCCTGGATCATCCAGTCCAACCCTTGTGAAGGAGGCACCATGGGGGAATCGAACTCCCAACCTCTGGCTCCACAGCCAGAGACCTCAACTCCAGAGCTATCCAGCCAGCTAACCGATTGAACTTCCATAGGGATGTTTCCCATCATCATCATCATCATCTTAGAACTTCAGAGCTGGAAGCCCCCCAAGGGGTCCTGTCAAGGAGACTCGGTGGGGAATCGAACTCCCAAGGGTTCTCCTGACCCCAGGCTTCAAATCCCAACTCCAAAGCAGCGATCAAGACTTGAGAGCCGTCTTCCCCCCCCCCCGGCTCTCCGCCGACCCCTGTTCTTTCTCTCCTGCCCACGGGAAGACAGATTCCCAACCCCACGGGATCCCTTTCCCGCCCGCCCTCCCCAAATCCACCCCACCACCCACCCTTCATAGCCTCCCCTGTTTGCAACAGCCGTCCTGTGCTAATCCTGGCGACGGAGGAGCCCAGAAGGAGGGGAGGTGGTGGCGCCATTTTGTAACACCTGGCCTTCTACCTGGCACACACGCGCGCATACACAGAGCGACAGAACAAAACCGGGGAAAGCTTCTTCAGTGATGCCACCTTCCCCACAGCGCCGTGGGGAGCAGGGGAGGGGGATTCGCGGGGGCAAGAGGGAAATGACAACCCTTAATTGCCTTAAATTCGGAGAGACTAGTTACAATAATTAGGTGTTTAAGGAAGACATGAAATATGGGCCTCCAGCAGGCTTCCTTCTGCTAAGTGGAACCCTCTGTGATCTACGACATTTGCGCTTTGGCCGGAATTCATTTTGTATTTTTAAAAAGCTCTTCCGCCATATTCGACGACGGTTTCTCGCCCGGTCGCACTTTCTATTCCTGGTAGAGGAGAGAACGGCATCGCCTCGCCAAGCCGTGCTCAAGCCCTGCAAAGCCAAGGTTGTGGCTTCCTTTACTGAGACTAACAGTCTCACATTCCGCCTTCCTCGTTTCCTAGCCCTGTTGTCTCCTCAGGATATATCTAAAGTAAGATATCTTGAATTTTTAGTCCTTTGAGCTTCAGGGACAGCCAGATTAAGAAGCTCCGCAGAGCAAGGTCAAAGTGGAAAGTTAAGGAAGCATTGTGCGAAAAGGATCAGCCACCAAGACAATTGTATTGCCGTTTTAAATAGTTAAGGTATTAACCTGTCATTGTTTTATATTGTTATATTTTAGGATGTTCAATACGTTGAATCTATTTTTAAATTTGTAGCGATGCCTTAATGTTCAATTATGTTGTAAACCACCCAGAGTGGCCTCAGGCTAGACGGGGGGTCTATAAGTTAAATAAATAATTTGATAAATAAATGTGTGATTTTTTAAAAAATTAAGTCCTTCCTCATCTGAAGATCTAAGGCGGAGCTGACTTAGCTTCTGTGAAAATCCACTCCTGCAAATTCATCAATATCTAAACTGATACCACGGAGGCTGGCAGGTTTTTGGGTCCAAGTCCTGAGTTCAAATGCAAACCTTTGGTACCAAGTCCCAAGCCTCAAGTTCGAGTCCCTGTTAAAAACAAGCCTTTTCCCCAGAAAAAAAGAGGGAGGGGTGGGTGGGTTCCGAGTCACAACTCAAGTCCAAGTCATGGGGAGGGGACCCTGTGTTGAGTTCGAATCAAGTTGCCGGTGCAACTCAAGTCCAACTTGACAGCGAGCCTTCGACTCGAGCCCCCATATCTGACTGATCTAGGAATCCTGGGTCAATCGACCTCAAGTTGACTCAAGACAGACGTTCTGGGGGTTTTGCCAGAGCTTTAGGAACTCAGAAACGGTCTAAAAACTCTGCTACTCTGAATGACGCGGTGTGGATCAGAGTTAGCAGGAACATACTGCCTTTGAAGGAAACTCAGATCGGTAAAGCGGTTCTGTAGCTCTAGAAGGAAGCTGAGCGGGCTGGAAAAACCACCTCCCCAAAGGATGTATAGATTGATTTTGACATGGACCTGGTGCCCAGACTCTCTTGACTTCCCGCGTTGGCTCCTGTGCTGAACACCACCACCGTCAGCCTCCGAGGCAGCTGTTTTTTCCTGACCCTCTTTTCATGTTTCCCTGCCCAAATTGCAGCAATCCCATAATGGCTCGCCCTGCTGACCGCACGGCTGATGGAAATGTCAGGGGTAACAACTTCCTCGTCGCCCTCCCCACCCTCCACCACCACCACCACCCCCCCGACAGGATCGGCCCCCTTCGGAGCCTAGCTTTACCCACAAGATATTTTCATCGGCCGTGTTTTTCATGCATTTCTCCAGCGCTTCCACCAGGCCCTCGGCAGCCGGGAAAATTCACAGTGCCCCATTGTGGACTCTCTACCGCATCGCAGGCTTCCCTCGAGAAAGACATGAAGGCCAAGGAGATGAGGAACGGGCTCCAGAGACCAGCAAACCTTGGCTAAAGTGCGTTCACCCGATCCAGTGTTGGATAGCTCAGGGGTTTAGGCAATCTGGCTGCGGAGCCGGAGGTTGGAAGTTCGATTCCCCCATTGAGCCTCCTTGACAGGGGCTGGACTGGATGATCTCACAGGGTCCCTTCCACCTCTGCCGTTCTAAGATGATGATGATGATGATTTTATATACAGGGCTGTCTCAAAAGTCTCCCCAGAGCAACAAATTTTACGACGCGCTCAACCAACTTCCAATTTCCCCCTCGCCTTGACAGGTTCTGAGCCTCCAGAGGTGTTCTACTACAACGCCCATTATCCCCAGTGAATGGTGATGGTGACCTCTCCAGCGACTGAAGTCGAGCACAGGCTCCGTTTGCAAGTGGTACAAAGGATTATATTTTCAGGACCCCGGAGAGCTCCCTAAATGGGCAGGCTTCAGCCCTGCTTTGGTGCCATCCATGGGTGAGGGGCTCCGAGTCCCATCATCCTGGGGGGGGGGCTGCATGATGACGGGGTTGTTGTCCAACTCCTCTGGATGGCATCAGGTCACAAAATCTTTGTCAGCCTTCTGCACATCCGCAGCGCCAAACAAGAAGCCAATTTGCACATTGGAACAACCCAACGGCATTCACTGCTATATTCCGGGGCTTTAATATGGAAAATGTGTCGGGTTTTTTATCACCTTACATAGGGTTCACCTGTCCAAGAATGCAAGGATATGGCTGTTAGCACCCAAGTACTTTTTGTTAATGACTACTGTTAAGAGAATGATTAGACCCATTGCTTACTCTTGCACTGATTACTTCCCTCCCTCATCCAGCCAAGAATGTGTATAATGAGCCGTCTACTCCCCTAATTGCCTCTGGTGAAATGGAAGAAGTGAGCAAGCATCAGAATCCCATCTTTTCATCAGAAGATCACCCCCAGGTACTGGAACTTAGAAGTGGGAACACAAGGAGAAGCTGAAGAGAGACCCGAAATAAGATTTCCATCGTTGGAATGTAAATAGCACAGGAGTTGCTCCATAGACCTCAGATTCCAGTCCCACTCTGGAACACCTATCGTCATCATCATGTGCCATGAAGTCAAGTCTGACTTAGGGTGACCTTTTTCTGGATTTTCCAGGTAGAGAATACTCAAAAGGGGTTGAACCTTCCCTTCTTCTCAGGGGTGCCCTGGGACTGCGCAGCTTGCCCAGAGCCACCCAGGCTGGCTCTTTTTCCCCGTGATGCACAGGGCGGAATCAAGCTCCCAGCCTCTGGCTCTGCAGCCAGAGACTTAAACCCCTGAGCTATCCAGGCAGCCATAATAATCTTAGAACTGCAGAACCGGAAGGGACCCTGTGGATCATGGAGTACAGCCTGTGTAGAGGAGGCATCACAGGGGAAGAGAACTCCCAACCTCTGGCTCTGCAGCCAGAGACCTAACACACTGAGGGATGGATGGATGGATGGATGGATGGATGGATGGATGGATGGATGGATGGATGGATGGATGGATGGATGGAAGGAAGGAAGGAAGGAAGGAAGGAAGGAAGGAAGGAAGGAAGGAAGGAAGGAAGGAAGGAAGGAAGGAAGGAAGGAAGGAAGGAAGGAAGGAAGGAAGGAAGGAAGCTAGTGATGGGTGGAAGGAAGGAGCTGATGATGGGTGGAAGGAAGGAGCCAGTGAAAGGTAGAAGGAGCTGGTGATGGATGGATGGATGGATGGATGGATGGATGGATGGATGGATGGATGGATGGACGGATGGATGGATGGATGGATGGAGAGAGAGAGAGGTTTGGTTTGAATCCAGAGCACAAACTGAATTGCACAAGGACACGATTTTTTCCTGACTCCATCAGGGTCTTTTCCAAATCTCTGACTCGGCCGGGCTTGCGTTGCGTGACCTACCGTTGTACACCAATTCGGCAAATTTCCCGGCGAGCCCTTGCTTGATTTTCCGGACTTCGCGGTCCATGGTGAAGGCCTCGACGTCTAAATGGGCCTGGTGGAGGAGGGTCCCCGCTGGGGTCTCGTAGATACCTAGGCATTTCACCAGGCGGGGGAAGAAGGACAGGGGAGGGGAGGGGGGGGAGAGAGAGAGAGAGAGAGAGAGAGAGAGCACAATGAATGAGACCAAACTGTCAGAAAATGGCAAAACCCGACGATTTCCCTGACAGAAGGAGCCGCGGGCCCGGGCCCATTCAGTCCCAGCTTGCCGTAAAATGCATCTGTCATTATCGTCCCGCTGGGGCCGAGACAGTCCACTCCACACCTTGTGGAGAAAATATCTAGTTTCCTCACTTCGAAGAGGCACTCCAGTGAGGCGAAATGACAGGGTTTCTGAGCCGGTCCCCCCCTCCCCATCGCATGCCCACCGGTCTACGGCTGAAAACCTGTAATTAAACAAGCCACGCAGGGCAAAATCATGGGGGTCGGGTGGGGGAGGGAATCCTCTTTTCTGCCTTCCCACTCTTCCCCTGAGGAAGAAAAAAAGGGGGGGAGGCTGCGAAGCATGGAGGGTCCTTGAGTTTCCGGCTTCCTTCGTTCGGGGCCTGTCAATTCGGCCCCCAACAAACCCTCTACTCCTTAGTGCGAATCTCTGTGCCAGCTTTCGTCAATTCGACTCGTACATTGCAGAAGCCAATTTAATCCTTTTCCAGGACTTTAAGGGTCGCTATTGGCTGGGTTGAAAGGAGAGGCATTTGATATAAAGTACAGGAAGGAGCATTGAGATCAGTGGTTTCCAAGCTTGGATCCCCAGATGTTCTTGGACTACAACTCCCATAAGCCTTCGCCACTCGCTGGGCCGGCCAGGATTTCTGGGCGTCGTAGTCCAAGAACACCTGGTGACCCCAGGTTGGGAAGCCCCTTGGTTCAGATCCAATTCTATGCAGTTGGCCCTTTATTTAAGGGGGAAGACATTAAAATCCTTCCACCTCTGTGTAAATCCACACAAGATGGCTTTCAAACATCTGTTCCCAGGAGAAGATGCCGGCAACTTTCTTTCGCAGCCTCGAAATAGCAAATGCGATTCGGAGAGAGGTAAAAATGTGGAACCATTAAAAAAAATATATCGGTGGGAGAAAGAGAAACGCTCGGTGCAGCAACCCTAATCCATTCCAATTAAACTGTCTGCTCCTTTCTTCAGAGGGTGTTAAAGTTAATTTGGGCTGATAAAAAGATAGGTATAGGTGGGAATTTTAATCCCCTCCTTCCACCCACCCACCCGGCTCTCCCCCTACCTGTATTCACCCTCTAATTTATTCTGAAAGAAAAGTGGGGAGTGGAGTGGATTTTTCCCCTCTTGTCTGCCTGTGTTTTCCCCTGCTTCTCTATAATATGTTTGTTTGATCGGTGACAGCAGCCTTAAGCTCGGAGAAAGCTATGTCCAGAAAGCTGTTTTTTTTGACAGTCGGAGTGGGAACCGCCTGTCAAGTGACAGCCGCTCTCGTCCTGCCTTACCACGCAGGAGACAAGAGACACCTTCCAAGTGACAGGCAGAACCACTTCAAGTGTCTATTTTCATCGCTCCGTGTTTACAGGAAAAAGACAGGGGTGTCAGCCAAGGGGGCTGACGGCGTCTCAATCACCCTGTAATTGCCGGGAAGAAAGTAGGGGGGAGAAAGTGGATGAGGAGGGAAGGGGAAATTAAAAAATAAAAAAGGAAGGGGGAAATAGAGACAGCGGCTGCTACTTAAAATTTTCTAACTAGTAATCTCTACTGGCTATTTACCGTCTTAGAACGGCAGAGCTGGAAGGGACCCTCTGGATCATCAAGTCCAGCCCCTCTCAAGGAGACTCAGTGAAGAATCGAACTCCCAACCTCTGGCTTTGCAGCCAGAGACCTAAACCTATCCAGCAGTTATAGATCAGATGAACTTTGATTGAAAAGGTTATCCGGCTTCACACTGGAATTAACCCGTTAAGAGATAAATGTCAGCGCTGATGGACCACCCCAGACTCAAACTACCAAAGGGTGTTATAAAGTTTTATAGTGCTCTAAGGTAATTGTTCGGTGTCATTCTTTTGACCTTGACATTATAACACGCTAGTGTGTCTAAATGGCTGTTTTAGGATCTTTAGTATTTTCGGTATTCGCCCTGAAACTAGTTATAATTTGACAGCTTTGTTTTTGCTTGTGCGTCATCTCTGCATAACTAAACATCTAAACTCTGCCACTTCTGCATGTATCCGGATAGCCTATTTAAAATCCCCCTCCCCCCCCAAAAAAAGAGTAAGACCTCATTTTCAATATTCACGCTCAAGGAATGATGTTCGCTGTTTTCCAATCCTGTTCGCATAAACATGATGCAGCATCGCATCAGAACGTTTTGACTGGAAGAGGCAACTGGAAGTGTCCTTACCTCTGGACTTCATCCCAATAAACCGGTTCTCCACAATATCAATGCGCCCAACACCATGTTTTCCACTGTAGATGGGGGGGGGGGGAGAGAGAGAGAGATTCAAAAAGATTGTTACTTCACTTACAAGTGCATTTTCTTAATTTTCGTGCAAACCATAGGCTCCGTGATGGACGGACTCAAAGGCCCATCTCATCACTTCAGCCTGTCAAAGATGACCATCCGCAAAAGCACACAGGAAGGATTTATGGGGCTGATCTGGAGAAAGACCAGAGGGTTTCCCCCCCTCCGCTCTTCTCTTCTAACACGAACCTAGTAAGTGTCCGGTTAGACCACTTGTCTGTCTGTCTTTCTGTTTTCTGCATCGTCTTCTAGTTAGGGGGCACCTGAGCCTAACCGTTGAGCAACTATTGTCAAAGATGAGGGCTTGAGTCACGAGATTCGCTGTCAAGTCGAACCAGTCACTCAACTTGGACTCAAGTCGATTTTTTTTTTCCAAATGACTCAGACTTGACTCAAGACTCGGAAGCCACCCACCCCTCCTTTTCTTTCTGGTGGGGAAAAAAAAAAGCTTGTTTTTAATAGGGACTCGGATTTGAGGATCGGGGCTCGGTACCAAAGATTCAGACTCAGACTTGGGATTCGGACCCACAGACTGGCCAACCTCCCCGGCTGAGGCCACAAGGACCATGGGGTTTGGGAAAGCGTCTTCATAAGTCTGTCCCTGCCGTGATCGACTTACGCGATTTCGTTCAGGTAAACGAAGAGCTCGAGGGCAGAGTGGCGTCCGGTCCCATCCATCACGTTTCGGACCTTGATGGGGACACCTGTTGGGGCCGGAGGAAAGGAACAGAGAGAGAGAGAGATGGGGGCCCTGGAATCAAAGGGATGGGGTGGGAAGGGGTAATTCGGAGACCAGACTCCGAATCGCCTTATTAATGTCAACCGCGTCTCTTTAAAACATCACCTCCAACGAGTTAAAGAGAGGTGACAGATATGAACTCTAAATAACTTCTTAAAAAGGCATGGCTAAGCCTTTTTTGCACACAAAAAAAGGGGGGGGACACGGAGAGGAGGGAACCTCGCATAATTTGAGCTGGGAAAGACTTGAAAGAAAAGACAGGGCTTTTTTTGGAGGGGGGGAGAGGGAAAAAAGAGTAATAAAAGTTTTTCCCCCCCCCTCCCACACACAACAGCCCCTTCCCACCCTCCCCTCTCCTGCTCTTTTCCAGGAGCCAGAAAATTGCAACTTGGCCCTGGGCTAATTGAATTTCACGCTCGCCCATTGTTTTTGGGCTGAGCACCTTCTGTTCCACCAGCCATCGGGGTCGGCCCTGATGTACAACCCCCCCCCCCCGCCAATAGACCAAGAGAGAGAGAGAGAGAAAGAGCAAGAGGAGGGGGTGCAACGGCGGGAAAAAGACGGAGGCGCACGAAGGACACCGCGCACGGCCCGTGATGGCACTCTGGCGGACAAACCCCACACATGTGGCCGGCGAAGCGCCGGGCAGGAGTGAATAGGACCCAGTCTCCTGTCTGTTTGCAGGCCCCAAAGGAGAAAATGGCTCCATGAATTAATCATCACACCTAATTTTTTTGGGGGGGGGGGAGGAGAGGGTAGAAAGAGGGGGGGCAAGGAACAAAAGGGGGGAACCTCGAGGGGGGCAACGGCCCGGGTTGGCCACCGAACAGAAAAGCACATTCTATTTCACTCTTTGGCGAAGGGACATGAGCCATAAACGTGTCCAGAAGTAGACCCCGAGGAGGAGGAGGGTGGCTGCTGTGGGGAGAAAGACAGCTAATCTCCCTTCCATCTGCCTTCCTCATTACCATATAGGGCTTTATCAGTCACTAATCATGGTTCAATAGCCCCCTTTTTAGCTCTTCCTCACAATGGCCCGCTGCATGGCGGAAAGGGACCCTGTCAGCTTCTTCGCTCTAAACCCCTTTATATATATTTCATTTCGTTTTATTTCGGTTGGAGTGGGAGGGGAGGGGAGAAAGGGGGCTGTGGGAGGCTGGACGGGGTTTATAAAACGCGGCTCTAAATGACTATTAAATGTAAGCCGCCTCGATAATGAACCCTAAATCTCTTTCGCGCCAACGGGGCCAGTGACTCCCCTTTTTCTGTCGCTTCTGTGCTGTCGTCTCCTTTTCGGCCTGTCGGACGCGGTTCGCCTGGCAAAAAAAAAAACCCACCACGCATTGTCCGGGAAAGCTGCTTATCCCTTTTAAAATAGTTAATAATTAGATTAGAACTTCAAATAAATTAACTAGGGGGTAAAACGAGGATGTGTCTGCAGGCTGGAGAAGGGAGGGTCAAGGGGGGGGCCTCTGGCCGTCACTTTTTTAAAGGCACATAAAAGGGAGTGATTCAAACAACCCCAGGCGTCCTGTACGGACGCAATCACAGGAAAAAGGGGGCGCCGTCCTGGGCTGACTTTCATTTTACCCATTAGCTAATTTGTCTGATTTGTTTGAGCACACGCTAGCTCATCTATTCGAGGCGTGAATCGAATTATGAACTAAGTTGGAAAAGTTGAATGGCTGCCTCAGACAAATGCTTAACACTCTGGCAGGCGATGTGCTATTTTCAAAACATTATTCTTGAAAGATTGGTTGGTTGGTTGGTTGGTTGGTTGGTTGGTTGGTTGGTTGGTTGGTTGGTTGGTTGGTTGGTTGGTTGGTTGGTTGGTTGGTTGGTTGGTTGGTTGGTTGGTTGGTTCGTTCGTTCGTTCGTTCGTTCGTTCGTTCGTTGACTGATTTAACCACCCTTATACCCAACCCACCAACAGAAAACACCCAAACCCTAAAAATGACAAGGGGGGGAGAACCCACAAAGAAATCTTTCCCCCAAACGCAACAGCAGATTAACACTGCGAGAAAATGGTTAAGGGGAAGGATGTTTCTGAAGGGCTCCTTAAAAAACTCAGATATTACACATTCTTTGAAGGAAGAGATCGTACACCAGAGGAGGGGCAGGATCCATTCTCCGTCATCCCATTGGACAGGACACGTAACGATGGGCTCAAGCGACAGGACGCCGGATTTAGGCTATCAGAAAAAACCTCTTAACTGTTAGAGCAGTACGACTATGGAATCAGATACCATGGGAGTTGGTGAGTGCTCCAACACTGGGGGCCTTCAAGAGAAAATGGGACAACCATCTATCAGATGTGCTTGGTTCTGTATTCCTGCCTTGAGCAGGGGGTTGGACTTGATGGCCTTCGAGGCCCCTTCCGACTCCATGATTCTAGGATTCTAAGGTCAAGAGGGTGGGAGCCTGGCGTACATCCACAGGCAGTGCGTTCCATAATTTCGTGGCCACCACCAAAAAGGCCCTGTGCTAGATTTCTTGCCTCTCTTCAAGTGACCAAGATGAGCTGCCCCGGTGGCTTATCCTCTCCTTAATGCAAAAGGAGCAGTTTTAATTTTAAAATGTTACATCGAATGGGTTCTTTCCAGGGTCCACCATATGTCTCCTTCAGGAGTGAAGGCAATGCTTCTCTGGAGATCAACCGCTTTGGAGCAAGACTAGGAGAGACCACCAACCAAAGGTGGATTGCTAAGGGCGGCCCTGCCGTTAGGTAGAATGAGGCAGCTAACTCGGGTACCAAAGAACTGGCATCATGAAAAATCAGCTATCTGTATGTTGCTAAATAATAATTGCTGCATTTTCACTCCTGCGCGGGAAGGTCAGTGAAGGACAGTGAACCCATTCTGGGTTTTAGTTCAGAACTTTACAGAAGCGGTCTACAGAAGCGATCAGAATAGGTTCAGCACCACGGTCAGCACTAAAGCATGTGCTGAAACCAAGACTGGATTCCTTGGGTATCTACTGGCATCGGGAGGACCAACCGCCACTCAGAGAGATGCTTAAAGGCCTGTTCTACCTTGTGCATCAAAATGACTTGGTTGGCCTCCGCTATTGTGCGCCTTGTGTCGACGGAAAGCGGGGTGTAATCTCAAGTGAGTGAAAATGGCTGGATGCCCCAGCTGCGAAGAAGGCAGGGGGGCCGTCCCAAAACAAGGTCAAGGTAGAACTCCCAGAATGGAGAATTACAGTGTCTGTAGTCCAGAAAATCTGAAAATCACATCCAATTCTTTTTCCCCCCACAGTATTTTTTTTAAATGCTGCTCTTACCCTTCTTGAATTCAATCTCTAAGACATCAGGAGTGTCTGGGCTCATAGCAGGATCGCTTGTTTTTGTGTAGAGACCAGGGGGTGCCTGGTTCTGTAAGAAAGGAAGGAAGGAATTCAATTCATTTAATTATAAGACTTTACCAAAACTTCATCATATTTGGGTGGAAAGAATTCAAGATCTTAAAAATCTGAATGTAGGAAAAAACACAAATTCTCTGGCACATAGATTTTTGGATTTTGACAGATTTGGTCTCTGTAGCTTGATAAGGTTCTGTTAGTTTACCATCTACCTCTGATGATTTAGAAAGTGAAGCTTTTGCTTCACTTTCTAAAACAGCAGGTTCTTCTTCATACAGCCAAGAAAACAGAAAAAGACAGAGGTTTGGAAGGGCAGCTATGAAGGAAGATCACCAACTGTTGTGTTATTGGAGACCAAGCCCAAAATCATCAACAAGATTGTGTTCCTGATTACTAGGTACAAATGTGGAAGTTGGACAGTGAAGAAAATGGTCGGTGGTGGTGGTGGAAATTGAACGATGGTGATGGAGGACAGCTTTATGGACATCCTGGACTGCTAGAAAGACCAAAAAAAAAAAAGAGTCCTAGAGCAAATTGAGAGGCAAAAATGATGAAACTGGAGGTCTTGTACTTTGGGCACATCACAAGAAGGCAAGATTTGTTGGAAAAGACAATAATGGTAGGAAAACCTGAAGGCGGCAGGAGAAGAGGAAGACCAGATACAAGATGGATTGTCTCCATGAAGGAAGCCACAACCTTGAGTTTGCAAGAGTTCAGCAGGGCTGTTGAGAACAGGACATTTTTGAAGTGGCTCATTCATAGGGTCGCCATAAATCTGAGGCAACTTGACAGCACTACAACGGGGAAATATTGGGGCACCTTCGTCTTAAAACTAATTCCAGCATGGCCGACAGAAAGGCTACCTAGTGGCTTTCTATTTTTCCGTGGACTGTAGGACTTGGATGCCCAAACCAGTTAGATGCGGCATTTAGTGAGAGGCGAAGACTCAAATAGTCTAGGATGAGACCATATTATTATTTATTATTGCTTTTAATGCTTTTGCCCGTCGTCCGGGCCCAATAAAGATATTGCCCTTAATATGGATATCAGGATCGGATCCTATCAAATCCACCTTCGAGTTTTTAGACGACGAGCCGTCGTCGCGTGCCTCGAAGATGTGAATTTAACATTTCACCCCGTCCAGAGACGAACAGGAAGAGCATCCAGAAGCATTGAGACGATTCCAAATTGCGAAGCTGAGAAGCAGAAAGTGGCGTTTATTTCCACTTTCCGAGCTACGTCCCCTCGCCTTATTCCAACTTTTTTTATTATTTTTTGCTTCCTCTCCAGTTCCCTCAAAATGTTCCCTTCATCAGAAGCTCCCGAACCATAAGCTAATGGTGGGAACAGAACCATTTCCCGCCACTGGTCCAGCTTTAAGAGCAAGCACATCCTTGTGCTATGAAATTTGGCAAGGGAGGGGGGAGTGAAGGAATACACACACACACACACACATATAAAGGCTGATGTGTTTTGAAATGGGTTTTTGCTTTGTTCCTCTATCTTCCCTCTGGGTGTATTAACCTCAGGGACACTGTCAAAAAGCTTTGTCGATGGAAGCACCTGCTGGGGTCATGTCTTGTCATTAGTTTTTCGGTCAATGCAGAATAAACCCCATTTTTCTGTGGTCGTGTCTCTCTCCGTGGCTGGGCCGGGCCTCCCTCTCTCTCTTTTTCCTCTCTGCCAAAGTCAGATTCTTCTCTCTCTTTTTTTTCTTTCCCTTGACTTGTTCCTCCATAGCTATTTCACCTCCAGCTGTGGGGGCGTCAAAGAAAAAGATGAAATCCAGTTGAGGGGAAAAATTGTTTGATTTTTTTTCTCCCCGCTGGCCTTTTGTTCCAAGACATCTTCCGACATTCTGATTTTTTTTATTATTATTATTATATTTTTGTGAAGGCTGCAAAACTCTCTCCTCGGCTGTGTTGTGGTGGGTGGGGTTTTTATTTATTTATTTATTTGCTACCCTGTGCAATTTTTAAGGCAAGCTTTAAGAACAGGGTGGGGAAAATATGTCTCCCATGTGCCTCGGTGTACATAAGGTGGCTAAAGAATGTTACAGGCTGGTAGCACAATAGAACTTCCATGTGTCAAGGCAGTCTACCTCTGAGTGCCAGACGGATCGGCGGGCAACCTTCTTGGGCCTGCTGCCCTCTGGATGTGTAGGACTAGAACTCTGGCTATCCCCAGTAGGCATTGGGAAGGGTTGGGGGTGATCAATGCGGTGGCCCTGAGGTATGGAAGCTCATGGCACCAGCCGCCGTGGAGCAGGGAATCTGGCTCAGGTTTTAGTCTGAACTACCCAAAGTCTCGGTGAAACTGCTTGGGGGAAACTGGGCTCAGCATTATGGCTAGATGCTGAAAATTTCTGACTAAAACTCACAATGTGCAGTGGAAGTGTGGGGACTTACAGAATAAAAGAGCTATTCGTTCCTCAGAGAGTCCACCCCTCTCTCATTAACTGGCACTTACATTGTGAGACATTAGTAGTAGAAAGAATAAAACATACCATTTGCTTACAATTGTGAGTATACGAACAACAAACTATTAACAACATGACTGCTTTTAACAACTCTGCTTTGATGGACTTTTTAACTGATCTTTTCACCAGCCGACAATCAACGGGCATTAACAAACGCTCTGAGGAAAAAGAACTCTCAACAAAGAGGCGGGACTCTCTTTGAGCTCAAAGGGAACGATTGGTTAATGCTGGACAGATTGACAGTCCCTCCCAGTCAAACAAGCTAGAAGGCAGCATGCAAGGTTGCAATAAACTCCAACAGATAGTGGGAACAATGATTGCATTCATGCTTCCCAGAGCCACCTGGCTGGTCCTTTTGGGAAGCGATGGCCACCATCCAGTGGGCAATTTGCTCTTATGGTGTGCACTGGAGCAGCAAATTGCCACTTGTTCAAAAGGTGCTGGTCGCGTTCCAGGAAGGGTGCTTGGTGGTGCAATCCAGCGTAGGGCGAAGAGCGCAACCAAGCACGTTCTAGATTAGTGGCAATTTGCCACCATGACTCGCATCCGGAGAGGCGAACCTTTCGCACGCCAGAGGTTTCGGATCACAACTCCCAGAATCCATCGCCTGTATTGCCCAATGATAAAGGGCCATGGGAGTAGAAAGGCCAAACATCTGGAGTGCCAGAGGTTCGACACCCATCCTGATGCTTTTGTGGCTCCCCTGGACCAGAGTTTGCTGAAGTCACTAGAAAAGCTTCCACTTAGCCTGGCCGAACTCCAACAGAAGCATTTACCCCGTCAGCTAGCAGATGGGAGAAGCTGGCACGAATCCTGGGGGGGGGGGGGGACGGCTACCATAAAGGCGGAAGGAATCACGTCTGGTCCGGGGTGTGGGGGCAGTTTAATTATTTAAACCCAACAGAATGAACTCCCCCACCAATGCAAGAGGGGTACAACTCCCTTGCAGGACGCAAAGCCTGGCAAAATACGCTCCCACAACTCGAAGACACAAATGAGGTAGAGAAAATTTCCGAAAACTCTTTCCGTCCAGAGTCTAAAGACATCTGGGAACTTTGGTAAATTCTCCAACAAAAGACCCCCCCAAAAAAACAACAACAACAACACGGCAACGGGCCAACAGTGATGATTGAGGAGCCAACTTTAATGTTGATTTTTTTTTTAAATTGCGTGTGTTGTGCGATATGTTTATTTGTGGATAAGTTGATAGGGTTTACTGCGGTACACCGCCCAGAGCGACCAAACAAATTGAAGGAAGGAAGGAAGGAAGGAAGGAAGGAAGGAAGGAAGGAAGGAAGGAAGGAAGGAAGGAAGGAAGGAGCTCATGATGAAAGGAAGGAAGGAAGGAAGGAAGGAAGGAAGGAAGGAAGGAAGGAAGGAAGGAAGGAAGGAAGGAAGGAAGGAAGGAAGGAAGGAGCTCATGATGAATGGAAGGAAGGAAGGAAGGAACGAAGGAAGGAAGGAACGAAGGAAGGAAGGAAGGAGCTCATGATGAATGGAAGGAAGGAAGGAAGGAAGGAAGGAAGGAAGGAAGGAAGGAAGGAAGGAAGAGGAAGGAAGGAGCTCATGATGAATGGAAGGAAGGAAGGAAGGAAGGAAGGAAGGAAGGAAGGAAGGAAGGAAGGAAGGAAGGAAGGAAGGAAGGAAGGAAGGAAGGAAGGAAGGAAGGATTAAATCCTTGCCATAAGAGTGTTAAAAAGAAGCAACCACTTCAACAAGCAGGAGGAAATGAAGGCCATGGAAAAGTAGTGGTAACCCTAATTAACCCAAACATCGTTAATTTAATGGGGATTTGAACTCAAACGGTCAAGAGATGATTACCTAAAACCCTGGGCCCCGGATGAATGTGTTCAGTTTCTCCAATATGTATATTTCTTTACTTTCAAGTTCTTTCCACCTCAAATATGCCCATCTCTGACGAAAAAAGGAATATAAACATACCATCATCCTTAAGATAACTATGATTATTTCCCAGTAATTGTTATTATTTCCCAATGAACAGACAAGGGTGATAATGAAGTTTCATCTGAGTTCAGTGAACACTGTTCAGAATTTCATTTAAGGCCACAGGGCAAAGCGATGGGTTTGAAGCATGTTTTCATCAATGCGCAAAACATGTCCATTACTGAAAGTGCATGCAAAAATGCAGAAAGTATAAGAATATAGAATCCTAGAATCATGGAATTGGAAGGGGCCTCTAAGGCATCAAGTCCAACCCCCCCCTGCTCAAGGCAGGAATCCAAGTCAAAGCATATGTGAGTGTTTTCTCTCTCCAATTTTCTCTTGAAGGCCTCCAGCGTTGGAGCGCTCACCACCTCCAGAGGTCATGAATCCCATTGTCGTACTGCTCTAACAGTTAAGAAATGTTTCTTGATATTCAACCTAAATCCAGCTTCCTGGAGCTCGAGTCCATTATGATGTGTCCTGCACTCTGGAGAACAGATCCTGCCCCTCCTCTGTAGGACAACCTTTTAGGTCTTTGAAAAGTATATTATTCTTTCAGCATTCCCTTCTTCCGGGGTGCCCTGAGACAACCGTGCAGGTGGCCCAAGGCCACCCAGGCTGGCTCTTCTCCCAGGAGGCCCCAGTGGGGGGAATCGAACTCGCAACCTCTGGCTCAATCCCTAAATCACTGAGCTAGGCCCATAAAGCGGAGAAGCGCTTGAGCTGGCTGGTGTTGGTAGCTACTGCTCACAAGCAACGCCGAGACACAAAGGCACACCAGATAGAGATGCAAAGTGCGCCCATATAGAAAATGAACTACAGACGGCTGTCTGACCTCCTTGAACGCCAGAGAGATTAGAGATGGTGTTTCTCCTCGTTTCATTTTCCCTTCATAACTCTATCTTTAATGTACGCACACGCACACGGCACACCGTCGTCTGCCTTTTTAGGCTCGGTTCCGTTATTTTAACAACCCAGGCAGGTCTCCTCAAACGCGGAGGCGCAGATTAGCCAGGCAGAAAAACCCAACGGCAGATCAACTGCCCTTTTTCAGAGCTGCGATCATACTTTTTACAGCCCATGGAAACAACCTGCTTTGGGATTCGGCAGCCCCCCAAGCAGAGCAGGGCCAAGCGGTTGGCAAGGATGAGAAAGACCGAGAAGAGCCCAAGAGGAGAAGGGAGACGAAGATTTAGACATTTTTTCATCCGAGACTTAGAAGGGACCCTCTAGATCATCAAGTCCAGCTTCGGTTAAGGAGGCCCAGTGGGGGAATCAAACTCCCAACCTCTGGCTCCGCAGCCAGAGACTTAAACCACGGAGCTCTCCAAACAGTTAAATCACTGAACCTTAATTTGGATGTTTCACACCATCATCATCATTTTAGAAACTGCAGAACTGGAAGGGACCCTATAGACTATCAAGTCCAGCAGCCCTTGTCAAGGAGGCCCAGGGGGGATTCGAACTCCCAGCCTCTGGCTCCACAGCCAGAGACCCAAGCCACTAAACTCTCTAGAAGTTCATAATAATCGTAGAACTGCCAGGCTGGAAGGCCACCCTGTGGATCATCCAGCCCAGCCCCTGCCAAGAAGGCAGAGCCGGGAATTGAACTCCCAACCTCTGGCTTCGCGGTCAGAGACCTAAGCCACTGAGCTATCCTTAGAGGAGAAGAGGTGGAATCTTTAAAACTTTCCAACCAAACCCCGGAAGGTGAATCCGGGGGGTACATCCAAGTTTTCCAAGCAGGTGGCCCCCCTCTCCCCGGTTTAAATGAAATAACTAAATAGAAATCAAGGTAAAGAGGAAAGAGTTTAAGTTGCATGCCATCACGAGGGTGTCGTGCCTGCCTTCCTGGTTTAATATTTTTTCCTGGAAAAAAAAAAAAAGCGCCCGGTTCAAATGACACATAAGTTTGCCACGGTCTGTCCGAGGCCGCCTATTTATCCCACACAGTAGGAGGGTCGGGCTTCCAATGTCATCTTTAAAGGAACGGCCAAGCAATGGGGGGGGAAAGTGGACTGCAGGGTGGGTGGGGGGGAGAAGAGGAGGGAGGGAGGGAGGCCGAGGCGACGGGTTTGAGGGGGGCAGTAGAAAGGGGGCATGGAGAAAGGGGGGAAAATTGCAAGCAAATGGTCCGGTGAACTAAACCATGATGTACAGCTATCGATGCCTCAAATGGTTTATTCATCCAAGTTGATATTGTTGCTCCTGGGAGTGAATGAACTCTTTTCAGGGTGCGATATGAAGTTAAAGCAAGTAAATTTCTACCTTTCTCGGCATTAGCTGCCTCATCGCTCTTCAATCAGGCATCACAGAGGCAGAAAATAGCTCAACCATCTGTTTTCAAATCCCTCCGGCTGGCAGGTCTTTCGGAGGGGGGGGGAGAGCGTGTGAGGCCTACGGGGGGGGGGGGGGATGATGGCCGAGAGCGAGGAGGACTCGGAAGACCTCCGCACCCTCTTCTTTTTGCTGGGTTCCCGTCCGTAGCGGCCGACCCGTGACGAGGGTCCAACCCTGCCCAGAAAGTGTGGGGGAAATGGCAGGATTCTCGGGTGAGGTGTCCGAAATTGGACCAGTTTTTGCTGCCCTCTTCGTTCCTCCTTCTGACACACACACACACAACACACACACACACACACACACACACCGACCGGTCATTTCCAAACCGAGGTGGTCTTCACAGGGTTTGTAAGGGATGCAAGATGTTCAACGAGCATGTGCGTTTCCATGGTTGAGCAAGGATTTCAAACCAAGGCTTCAGCCCAGTGCTCTGCCCACTACACCACACTGCTGCTTTTAGGTTTTATCATATCTCCCAATTTCATATGGATAGCTCAGTAGTGGTTTAGGCATCTGGCTGCAGAGCCAGAGGTTGGGAGTTCGATTCCCCCCCGGGGCCTCTTTGACAGGGGCTGGACTGGATGATCCCACAGGGTCCCTTCCAGCTCTGCCGTTCTAAGATGAGGATGATGCTAATATACATTCATGCAAAAATCAACAAAGCTGCCACCGTTTCGTGCTTCCCAGTGCACTGACTTGCAAAATTTCTCGATCACTATGACTCCAATGGAATTGGCACATCCCGGACTAAATCTGGATCCTTTCCAAAACTCCAAACTGGATCCCAGACGGAATCCATGCGTACCTGCTGTTGGTTCCTGGTGGTCTTTCACCCTTTGTTTGGACTCACAAATGCCCACACACACACACACACACTCACAAAAAATGAGGCAGAATCCTGAGACGTCTCATGCATGCACCCCTCTGGACCTCTGCTGTTTACAAGGAAGAGAGGTGAAGAAGTATCAGGATGAGGCCCTCTTTAGAATACAGACTGGGAACTCATGTATCTACCTTGGAAGCAGACAGCAAGTGACTAGTCCTCAGAGAGCGGGGCTCTGATTGCAAAAGTCACCTCCCTCCCATGATCAGGAAAGGCGGTTTCTCCGGGCCTTCATTCAAATGTGGAGGCCACACGGATCTCACAAAAGCACTCATACAGAGATGCGACAGGCACCCTCCTTTGGCCGTAAACGAAACGCTCGCTTGATCACTCGTAGTAGCCCATTCACAAGTTCTCCACCACTCGTAGCCCATTCACAAGCTCTCCGGTGGCCTCGAAGAGCCCCCCCGGAGGCCCGGAATTAGACGGGATGCTTCCCTGACTCCAGTTCCCTCTCATCATCATCCCGAA
Source organism: Intellagama lesueurii (assembly GCA_037013535.1). Lineage (NCBI taxonomy): Eukaryota > Metazoa > Chordata > Lepidosauria > Squamata > Agamidae > Intellagama > Intellagama lesueurii. Next base: position 1,974,522 of record JBAJHW010000017.1, on the reverse strand, counting down.
CTCATTTAGCCCTCCCCTCCACCCAACAGCCTCGGCAACGGATTGTCTAATTAGTGCTGATGGATAGTTAAGTCGCTCCCCTGAGTGTGGCACGTCCAGCCGAGCGTGAAGTGGAAGCAATGAGGACCAGCAGGCAAAAAAAAAAATTAAAACCATTCGGCCCCATTGAGACGCCAAGAGTGGGCATGGTGGCCGCATTCAGCCGAGTGTCACGGGGCTGGTCTAGAAGAGAGCGATCCCGGTGGGTGGAGGGTGGAGGGATGACGTGTCTAACTTTTGGGGAAGTGAGATCTGCCCCCCGCATGCTTGGCTTTTGCTCGCCCGGGCTCAGAAAAGCTCCCCTCGCTTTTCTGTTTATTTTTCAGAATCCTTCCTGTCGAATAAATCGGGGATAGGGTTCAAAGTTCTGTTCTGGCACATGAGGTCCATGCCAAGCTCCCCCCATTTTGTGACAGCTTGTGCTCAGGAAAGACAAGCTGGAGGTGGTGTGTGGGCTCAAGCCGGGTGGATCTGGCCCTTCCAGCAGCAAAACGTTGCCCCCCTCTAAAGGTTACCCAATGGGACCAAGCCCTGGCCGCTCTACCTTAGGTCCAGCGGTGTCTATTTCGGTGTTAAAGATGGCTTACCTTTGGGTCCTCCAAGATTCCACCTTCATAGCTTTAGTGGAGGCGGATGAAGAGAGGGAGAGAAGATTTTAAAAAGAATTAATTAGCAAGCTGCATGCATGGAGAATATTGCCAAGATATACAGTAGGAACCCCTTATCCATGGAATCAGTATCCACTGATTCACTTATCCATCGGTTTGAAAATACTAAAAATATTAAAAGAAAAATCCCAATATATGTATATATTTCTAAAGATGAAGCTACCAGAACTGGCCACCAGAGGGAGCCAGAGGCAATGCTATTTATATTATTTGCTACAGAAAAATATTTCCATTGTATCAGAACTGAACACTAGGGGGAGCTAAGGACCATGCTTTGTATAGCCTTCGCTATTATAATAGTGTTTGCTATAGTCCACGGTTTTCAGCATCCTCCAGGAGGGGGGGCTTGGAACCAATCCCCTGTGGATACAGGGGTCTTACTGTACAGTGCACCTCCCACCGCCCTATTCCGTGGGGAGGAATGATGGGATTTGTAGTCTGACATCTGGAAAGTTCTGGACCAAATGATCCTTCATGCCCTTGACGGACATTATTGTAAGACCAGAGAGCTGTTGCCTTCATCTCATCCTTAAGAGTATCTCAGGATCGTGTGGCTGTACCCTGTTGGAATCAGAATCCTGGACGAGAGGAATGTTTAACCTCCCACCAAGCAAGAGAAACCCCTCACCTAATATGCATAATGTTCTCATCCATGCTCCAAGGATTTGATGGGGTCACCGGTACTGGAATGCCGTGTTTCTGCAGGAAAAAAAGAGAAAAGACACGAAAGACATGGAGGGAATTAAATGTCAGAAACATAACAGCACAGTGTTGCCGAGTTTTGAATTTCTGGTTCAATTCCTCGGTGAATCCTTGCAGCGGAAGTGCGAGGATTCACAGAACAGAATAGCTTCCAGTTCCGCAGAGTAGCCCACCCCTTTCCTCCTCAACTGTAGCGCACTCCGAGACGTATTATAAAGTGCAAAGACGGAACCGCGCAAATGTCTTTAATTGATGCTGAAACGTATTTGGGATCTTCTTTATTTTTTTTTTAAAACAACAACACTATCCTCTTAACCGTTCCACACCCTCTGCCTTTTGCACGACCACCGAGTGGGAGTCCTGGGCTCGCCGTTGCCCCTCCCCACCACGGGACCGAGATCGTGATAAACCTCGGCTCTGTTACAGGGTCGACCCGCTCACTCAATTATCCGGAGACATTTCTGTGGGTGAAATGGTGTGTGAAAACCACAGGGACTAAATGCCGGGCAGGAAAATTAGCAGGCGATGTAGCAATGACATGGTTCTCAGCCTGACAAACAAGGATGCTGATTTGGGGGGGGGGGGGGAGAGAGGCGGGGAGGTGAACTTTGGGTCTCACAAAGAAAGCCAAGAATCAACAGGCATTTTCAACCCGGCTCAAGTGTCCTCTGAAGAGTTTCCAACTGTGCATTTATTTATTTATTTATTTTGCCATTTTTTTGGCCCCGTTTCAGTGGGGCTGGACAACAGCGATGTTGGCAACACCACGGGACCGAGACCCACGTCCCGGTCTTCAGCCCTGCGCCCCCCCCCCTTCGAGGCTTGCAACTCAGGACTCGGACGGCCCATGCGCAGAGAGCGCATGGGCCGACTTCCCTTCCCGGAGCCAGGCCTATGAGTGCGCCATTTATGGAACCCCCATTCCCAGAATGCATTGCCTGATACCATCTTTGTATTCTCTCAGACGTGGTGGGGGGGGGGGTGTTTGGTGGAGGGGAGAAAACAGAACAAAAGAAAACAGAGGTGGGTGGCTCTGCTTTGACTCTGCTGCGGTGAAGCCCAGAAATATTTATTGGTAACTTGCAGTATCATTTTCAGTCACTAGGTGGCAGAGTCATCCATTGAAACATGGCTGCAGGTTACCATCTTTGGCCAATAGGGGGCAAAAATCTCTAACCATGACATAGCCGTTGTTCAGAGCCGCAATGCAGGCCAACATGACAAGAGTACTCAGACGGGGTTAACCCTTCCTTTCTTTGGGGGGGGGGGGCACGCTGGGACTGGGCAGCTTGCCCAAGGCCATACAGGCTGGCTCTTCTCCCAGGAAGGTCAGTGGGAGAAATCGAACTCCCAACCTCTGGCTCCCCAGCCAGAAACCTAACTCACTGAGCTATCTAGCCAGTTCCTGAGGATATAAGGCCAACGTATTAGCCTGGAAACACAGAACAGGGGTGGAAATATCCAAGCACATTGTAATGTTCTTTTTTTAGTATTTAGGCTTATGAGAATACCCACCCACCCCATAAACACCCTGGTGTTTCTTCCCCCTCCCCGTCCATTGGAGTAAGGGCATCCCACCCAATCCACAATCATCCACGGTCTTGAGCCCACAACACTGAGAAGACTCTCTTCCTACTTCAGTGGCCTTGCTGCTCCATTAGCTTTCAAGAGCTCGTTAGTTAATTAAAGCGCCTCTTTGTTTCTCTTGAATGGGCAACCCACAAAAAAGCATAGGGCACCCCATGGCAGTCGAGTCTCCCTTCATAATGGCCACCTCCCTTTCCCGTGCCCAACCCGAAGGCTACGCAGACACATGAAACGGCGTCCAACAAACCCATCATCGTGTTTTACAGGAGGGTAAAACCAACCCTAAGTCACCGCGTCAAATGTAAATCTAGAACTTTTTTAAAAATTAATCATCCAAAACTTCTTTTTCAAAAGCCCTCTTTTTAAAAAATTTCACGGCAGATTTTTCTAAAGGGATGCTCCACCTCTTTTGAATGTCCTTTATTTGCAATTAATTTCATTTCGTCTTGTTTTTTAAAGAGAAACAAATGGCCAAGATTCAGAGGCTGATTTTGCAGACAGGAAGTCAAGAGACCCACCAAATGCCAGCCAAACACAAAGGTTTTTACTGTATCCTACTTCAAGATAGGCAGCAAAACAAAAGATGTCGACACAGGGCTTCATGGGAGCCATAGTTCTTCAGGAGGTATCCCTTATAGAACCTAAAAACAGTAATAGTCCAACTCTTCTGCCTGGGGAACAACTGGAGGATTCTGGGAGTTGGAGTCAAAAGAAACCAAATGGCACACCTGTAGCATGCATACACTTGGCATGCAGGAAGTTCTGTGTTCAGTGCTTGCCATCTTGAATCAGCAGCTTGGGAATCAGGGTTAAGAAAAATACAGTAGGACCCCCTTATCCACGGGATCAGTATCCACTGATTCACTTATTCACAGTCTGATTAAAAATATTAAAAGAACATTCCTAGAAATATAGATTTATGAAAATGAAGTTACCAGAACTGGCCATTAGAGGGAGCAAGAGACCATGCTCCGTATAGCATTTGTGGTTAGAATAGTGTTTGCTATTATCCGCATTTTTCAGCATCCACGGGGGGTGGGCGGGCTTGGAACCAATCCCCCACAGAAATGGGGTCCTACTGTACTGCAAAGGGCGTGGACTTTGGTTATTTTAAAAAATGCAGGAGAGGCTCCCCCTACTCTTACGTTCCTGCTCTATATTTTATTTAAGCGTGTATGCATGTGTTTTGTCCCCTACTCCTGGTTATAGCTCTGACCCTTTAAAAAAAAAAACTTGGCTAACTTGAGACGAAAGAAAAGGTGCTCGGCTCCCTCGGAACAAAGTCTGGAAAGCTCTCAGCTGCATTTTCGAATCCACGAAACATTATCCCAGCTGTGAATGAATAGACCCATAGCATTTGCTAGTCCATTAACCAATGGGTTGAAAAGTCTCAAGACATCCCTTAAGTCCACTTTAATGGTTTCAAGGCCCCCCCCCAGCCTGTCCCATGGCCGTAGGGCCTTTTTCCCGCCTCCCTCTCCCCCCCCCCCCCGCAGGATCGTCAAAAGAAAACAGAAAATACACTCTTCAGTTTCTGCATCATCATCATAACAAGGAACAAACATGTGTGCGTCCCCACACGCACCGAGGGAGCTCCCTGGGCCTGTTTGTTTGAAAACATATGGGGGATGCTTATTAAACGCTCCTCCTTAAAGTAGGAAGTAACAGATGGCAAAATAGAGGGGGGGGGGGGCCAAAAAAAAAAAAAAAACAGGTTGCTGAGAGTGGCTTTTGATTTATTTTTTAAAAAAGGAAAATAAAACCAGACCCAGCAGTCCCTGTGCACGTCCAGATCTTGAGCGACACTCAGCTTCTGACTCGGTTGCCATTAGCTATGCTATATATATATATATATATATATATATATATAAAGCAATTTTCTGGTTGATACACAGAACTGCTCTTTTTCTCTTTGATTGATTGAACCCAGTTGTCAAGCATTTCCCCTAAAGTCGACGTAGAAGAAAGCTCCCCCGGGGCGCCTTCTAGGGACCTGATGCAAAACTTCTAATATGTTTTATTGCAACTTGTTCTTTTCGGGGGGGGCGGGGGGGAGAAATGAAAAGAATGGAAAAGCAAAGAAAAAAAAAGGGCAACGTTTCAAGCCAAGAGAAAATGCATTTTACTGACGTCGATCACAGTAGCCGCAGAGGTGGGAGAAGTTTCTCTCTCTTAAGTGGGTGACAATTAGCAGCCAGGTAATTATGGGCTGGTGTGTGTGTGTGTTTGTTTTTTTTAAGAAAGAGAAAATGGGGGGGAAGAAGTAGGGGAAAATATCGTTATATTTCTCCCCCCCCCCCCAAAAAAAAAAACCCAGACAAAAGCATCAATCTCCTGCAGGGTTGGGTGTATAATTGCCGCAGTAACGGGAAGGCAAGACTGTGTGATTGGGGGGGGGGGAGCTGAAATCCGAAGTGCCCTTTAAGGTGAGAAAATTAAAGGTTCGGTGTGGAGAAAGAAACTCTGTGTGTGTGTGAATAATAAGTTGAAGCAAAGATGTAGAGATGGGAGAGGAACGAGGCCTTTGTAATATTCTGGAGGCTGCTCGGCCATCTCGCCGGACCTGTCCGGAAACGGGTGGCCTTCTGGATCAGGACGTTCCGGGTTTCAAAATGAAATTTGATCCTGGGTTTCCCCTGAGCCCACCCCCAGGGATCTGGAAGAGTCTCCCGGTCAGAGTCTCGAATTCGTGTTTTCAGGACCGAATTCCGAGTTTTGGGGGACCGAGTCCCAAGTGTGAGGTGGGCATCCAGAGCCTGAAACCACAACTTGTTTGGACCATAAAAAACCCCCACAGGCCCCCAGCCACCACTGGGGCCAGTCACACACCTTTGCGTATTCCATCAAGTCGCTGCGACCCCGGAAGCGAGTGTAAAACTCAGGCATCCTCCAAGGAGCAATGACCTAAAGAGAGATGAGGAAAGGGGGTTATGGGGGGGGGGGGTGAGGAGGAGAGTTTTCCGCTCAAACAGAATCCTATGTAAATATGATTAAATGGGATCAAAAGCGCCTTCTCTCACACTCAGATGCTTTCCGCATTTACTGAACTTCTTCTTCTAACGATGGGCTGTCTATAACATATAGTTCAGCCCTAAAGCACGTCAACTCTGCAAACTTAATAGCAGGGTTTTAAAGTTAGTTTTACATCCTGCTTTTCTTCCGAAGTTCATGAGGCCCTATCTCTCACTCTCCTTCTCTTCACTTGGTCATCACAACAGGCTTATAAGGTAGGTGAAGCCGAGAGAGACTGACGAGTTTAAGATCAGCTAGTAGGATTCATACCTCCATAGGGACTAGAACCAAGGTTTTCCAAACACCATTCCACATTTTTAAATTCATTTAAACTGCCCTTCTCTGGCCAAAATTCTGGGAATCAAATTTTCAAAAACCCACAATTTTCATTCATAAAAATATGTGTGTGCCTGTTTGTTTGGCCATTCTCAAACAGAAAAGCTGAACGAGTACATAGTAACTGAGGAATAAAATAAGAACAATTTTAACCATGGTTTTGAGTTCAAGATTCTTCTACATATTTTTTGCTAATACCCTTCAGGTTTTAGACTCATAATCGCAGAAGAATTCCATAACTTTAAATCAGGCAAGGAAGAAATAAAAAACTTTTGGCTCATTTCCTGTCTCTCGATTCGATATCCTCAGCTCCATGGCAAAAATAATGTATGTTCACTTTTAAAACAAGACATTCAGGGGCGTTTGCCCTGTTTTTAAACCAACCCATGTTTTCAGAAGATAAGATCTGGCTTAAAAAAAATAAGGTGTGGGCTCTGTGCGCGTCTGGTTTCAAAAGAACGAATTTTGTAAAATTCCCACTCCAACGAAATTCACCCATACAGCAAAAGGAGAATTTCTCAATAAGTGTGTACCGCAGTCTTCTAAAAAAAAAAATCCCACCCACCCTTGTTTTTAAAATCGTTTCCCCCAACCAACTGCTCGGAGTCAACCCTGGCCTTATGGCTTTGGGGTCCCCAGAAGCGCTGAGCGTTAAGTATCCATGTTAATCTCACCCGACAAAGGTAACGTGAGACCTTTGCAAGCTGCTACTGTAACTTAACAAGAAGCCCGACCTGCCGAAGGCAAGGTATGATGGGCGGGAGTGTAGGTTTACCTCTCCAGATGCTTGCTTTGGGTTAAAAAAAAAACAGGAGGGCCATTAAAAGTTAAGAAAAACCCCATCAAAATCCCAGAATGTCAGCATTAAGGCTAAGCTCTTGTGTGTTTTGTTCTAAAGGGTTCCCTTTAATCCACTCTGAGTTCAGTTCAAACAGACCTTCTCCAAAATTTGTATTATCTCTTTCCCTTGAGGACTATTCAAGGGATACGTATATATATATCCAATATTATCGCTTCAATTAACACGCCAAATGTTGATCAAAATAAACAAATCTTTTCCTTTTCTTTCAGAAGCTTGGGATTGCAGTATTCGAAACCAAATCAGGGTCGAAGCACCGATTTTATTCACTTAGTGCCACTTTATTTAAAATATTGCCATCCCTAGGAAATTCATGCGATGGGATGAATGAAAAAGGCTTTGTGGGTCCCGTCCCTGGTTGGACGCCTTACCTTAATCTGAGGACACAGCGCATAGTAGGTGAGCTCAAAGCGAACCTGGTCGTTACCCTGGAAAGGGGGGAAAAAGCAGGACCATTAACTCAACGAAGGATCAAACAGATCCTTGGTTATGTGCAAATTTTGGTTGGCACATGGATTCGAGCTCTGTCGCTGGGACTTGAGGTCTGAGATGATGCAGCATTAAAAACATTCCCTTTCTTTTCCTTTTCTCTGTAGGATGATGAAGGGTATGAAGGAGGACCCCCTTTATCCGTGGGATCCATATCCGCTGATTCGCTTATCCACGGTCTGACAATATTAAAAATATTAAAAGAAAACGTGTGTGTATGTGTGTGAATGTGTGCGTTTGTGTGCATTAACAATGACGCTCCCTGAACTGAACACTAGAGGGAGGCAGAGACCATGCTATGTATAGCATTTGCTAGAGAAATAGATTTTTACAATGTCATTACCAGAACTGGCCACTAGAAGGAGGCAGAGACCATGTTACCCTGTTTCCCCGAAAATAAGACAGGGTCTTATATTAATTTTTGCTCCAAAAAACGCATTAGGGCTTATTTTCAGGGGAGGTTTTATTTTTTTCATGTACATCAATCTACATTTATTCAAATACAGTCCTGTCATCTTCTTCTGGTGGCTGCACAAGGGTGGAGGGCGGGGTTTCACTTAACTAGGCCTTATTTTTGGGGTAGGGCTTATATTACGAGCATCCTGAAAAATCCTACTAGGGCTTATTTTCAGGTTAGGTCTTATTTTCAGGTTAGGTCTTATTAGGAAACAGGGTATGTATAGCAGTGGTCCCCAACCTTTTTGGGGCTGCGGACCGGCTGGGGGGAGCAAGCTCCATGCGCAGGGTGGATGGGGGCACCCCCGTGCTCGCACGGTGGGCGTGACACGCTCACGCGGTGGGAACAGGGCCGTGCTGAAGTAGCGTCTTTTAATGCTAGCTGCGGCTAATGGCTTGAGTCTTCCCGAGACACTGTGTTTCTCTAATTAACCTTCTCTCTGAGCGTGTAATCCCTCGTCCATCTGCTTACCATTATTGCAAAGGCAAATGCTGGCATGGAGCCATGCTACAGATGCAGCCTACCACACCATCAGCAGCTTCCTCCGATTCTAGTAGATGAATAGAATCACAGGAATCTCTCTCTCCTACACACCCAAGTTTGCAGAGATTAGAGGAGCATAAGGGATAGCAAATCACAAATTATTGTTCCGTAAACTCCCACAATGGAATTTCTTTTTGAAATGGACAGTCATTTGGGAGCTTATGTTTTCAATTGAAAGAGTTGGAAATTTTGCATCTCTGGGTCCTGGTGGTGACGGCAGCCAAGAAAGCAGAAGACGACCGAGACTCGGAAGAGCACCCATGAAGGAATTTAAAAAGAGCTGCAACTCATGCAGAGACACGACCGAAGGGGACAGAACGCCTCCACCTCAGATTTGACTCCAGGGAAGCCGAACCATTCCTTGAAAGTCCAGTCTGGGTTTCAAAGAGACAGGAAGGGGGACGTTGCGTCTCTGAATTCCAGATTTCTCCCCGGGGGTCAATTCCGAAACGCTCAGGGGGGAAATCTCTAAAGACACCCTCTTCTCTCTCACGTGCGACAAACCACCCCGTCGGCTAGCAAAATGGGAGGCCCCACAGATGGTGCATTGGGGCACCGAAGCTGGTGCCACAGTCCGAGGGTTGGGTCCGATCTGTGGGGCCCGGTTGCTCGTCTTGGGTAGCTCTGGACCCACTTCCTAGCAAGCCAAGTGAAATTTTGCATGGAAGAACGAGTTAGACTGTTGCTTTTTCACCCCAAAGGAAGTTGGAATTTCAGGAGGCTTAAGACGATGCCACGTCTGTTCTCTGAATCTTCTAAGAGCCTGATCCGAAGGAGTTCGAGGGAGGGAAGGATGATGGGGGACGGGGGAAGAGACCAGCTCTCTCGGCTTCATTTTCTCTGCCAGTCCAATCTGGTGGATTTTAGCAAATCCTTATCAGAAAACATACACACAACATTCTTAATTATCCAGAGAGCGATGAGGTTACCCGGACTAGCAGCAGCAAAACCCAGTGGCCAAAACCCAGTTCCTGACCATAGTACATTGCACTAGAGTAGACCCAGGGAATCAAAGGGGATTTAGTGCGCCAGCTCCTCTGTACATTTCATTGATTCAAATGGACCTCATTTCCCATGTTCTCCAGTAAGGCACAGTTAAGGGTCGGCCCATTTGAATTATTGGAAATCACAGCGGCCTCGGCTTGCCGAATCCCCACCGATTCCATGGGCATACTCTGGCGCCATTTACGACACTAAACAACAAGATTGTGGCCATTAAGTTGTTTGAGATAATTGCTAGAATTTCTGCTTGGAATCAGGACAGGGGAAAGCGCCCAAAAGGGAGCAACGAGGGTGGGATAAAGCTGTGAAGTCCAGATGAACCGAGGAGCATTGAGCAAACCTCCGTTTCCTGGTCTCTCTCCCCCCTCTGCTGGACAAATTCTGCCTCGTCAGGCCGCAAAACCCTGAGTCAGCGAATTTAGAGAGAGATCCCGGCGGCCTTTCGGGAAAATGTGGGTGGCTGGCACCCTCTTGTGGTACGAACGTCCCCCGGCCCCTTTCTGGAGCACAGAATGTGTGTTCGTGGCAAGGATCTGATCGAGATTAAGAAAGCACCTTGCTTTCTGTGGCATGGTAGTGACACAGCCCTCCTTCTCGGGAGAATCCCCCAAAAGTAGGCACCTTATCCACAAATGGGACTTACCATTTTTGTTTCCACCGGGCGGGTCTTTTAGCGAGTTAATGGCCCTTAATGGAGTGGGATACATGGGCTCTTAGGCCGGTGGAGTTTGCCCTCTCACGTTTCGGGGAATGAACGGATGTACCGCTCTTAAACATTCTTTTACAGAGCTGGGCAGCCACCCCTGTCCAATCTGGACTGAGCTAGTTACTGGGGACCTTAGCCAACGCCTTCAGGACAAGTGGACTCTCTCCTCCGTCTGAAAAGAGCTAATTTTTAACCGGGGTGGAAAACAGATGGGATGCCATAGGTCACAAATCTAGATTTGTCATGAACGACAGGAAAGGACAGGGTTCAAAGTAGCTTCTTTCCCTCCTGGAGGGTTGCTGAAGTCAGAAACCTAGGATGGCCCTTGTGAGAACTCCAGGTCTAATACAGGAGGAACCCGTATCCTTGGGGGATTGTTTCTAAGTTGCCCCGTGGATGCTGAAAACAGCGGATGATAGTGAATGCTATTTTAATAGTGAAAGCTATACATAGCGTGGCCTCTGGCTCCCTCTCGTGGCCGGTTCTGGTCATCTCATCTTTAAAAATATATAAGTCAAGGAATTTTCTTTTAACATTTTCAGACTGTAGACAAGCAAATCAGCGGATACCGATCCGGTGGATATGGAGGCCTTACTGTAGTTTGATTTCTCTAACACGTGGGATCCTTCATCCCATTCGGAGGCCAGGCCCTCTCGGTTCCTACCTTCCCGGTGGCTCCGTGGGAGACATACTGAGCACCCGCTTCCTGAGCAATTTCGATCTGCTTCCGAGCGATGCACGGCCTGGCCAAGGACGTCCCGAGGAGGTAGCGGTCCTCGTAGATGGCGTTGGCTTGCACCGCCGGCCAGATAAATTCTTCCACAAACTCTCTCCTGACGTCTTCAATGTAAACCTGAAAGGAATCGATGGGAGCAAAGATGAGGAACGACAAGGGATCAACGGAAGCAAAAAAACCCGAGAATACATCTAATGTTTGTTGTTGTGATGTGCCGTCAAGTCACCCTCGGCTTATGGCGACCCTATGAATGAGCGCTCTCCAAAAGGTCCCGTCCTCAACAGCCCTGCGCAGCACTTGCAAACGCAAGCCCGTGGCTTCCTTTAGGGAGTCCGTCCATCTCGTATTTAGTCTTCCTCTTTTCCTGCTGCCTTCCACCTTTCCCAGCCCTATGGTCTTTTCCAGGGAATCCTCTTGCCTTCTAAGGATGTGCCCAAAGTAGCACAGCCTCAGTTTCATCATTTTTGCCTTCAGAGACAGTTCAGGCTTGATTTGATCTACCCTATTTCCCTGAAAATAAGCCCTACCCCAAAAATAAGCCCTAGTTAAGTGATACCCTGCCCTCCACCCTTGTGCAGCAACCAGAAGAAGATGACAAGACTGTATTTGAATCGATGTAGATGGTTGCACATGAAAAAAAAATAAAACCTCCCCTGAAAATAAGCCCTAATGCGTTTTTTGGAGCAAAAATTAATATAAGACCCTGTCTTATTTTCGGGGAAACATGGTAGGACCCACACTCTGGGCGGTTTACAAGCAAGCCTCCAAATGGACTTTACTTCACCTCTGTCATTGTGAAACCACGACAAACCCATGCTTGCTGGTCCAGAGGCTAAACCGCGGATGGTGCAAAACCTCCAAAAATGTTTAGCTTTGCTAGATCTAAGCAGAAGCTAGGGTTTTTAAAAAAAAATTGCAAAAGAATCCTAAGGAGGCACGTGGTGACCAATTAGAAACTGCTTCACCGGGAGGATGGGTCTTTAAATGACAAATCAATCAAACTCGTTACTGTTGGAAAAGAACAGCTCTACCCGTACCAACTAATTGGGCAGGAATGGGGAGGATGCAATAGGGAAATAATAGCCCAGGCTCCTCTTTTCTTCTCAAGATCTATGTGTAGATTGGTACTCTTAGAGTACTCTGTTCCTTCCTCCTCCTTCCACAGAAGTTACTGCCTCCTTGCTTCTTCCTATCCTTAGTTAGAGAAATGGCTTCCAGCAAAACCAAGGGAGAAAAGCCAGCATGAGGGGTTTGTCAGTCTAGGCTTTAGGCACTACAGTAGGAACCCGCCCCCCCCCCTTATCTCCTTATCTGTGGGATCGGTATCTGCAGATTCACTTATCCACGGTCTGAAATAATTTTAAAAATTAAAAGAAAAATCCAAGAAACATCTATTTCCAAATATGAAATCACCAGAACTGGCCAGTAGAGGGAGACAGAGACCCACTGTTTGCTATTAAAATAACGTTCACTTTAATCCACATTTTTCAGCATCCGCGGGGTGGGTGGTTTTGGAACCAATCCCCTGCAGATAAGGGGGGGGGGGTTTCCCTTCTGTATTAATAAATTGGCTTCTTCATTAATAAGCAGCGTGGGAGATTCAGGGCTTTACAATGCCAAACATTTCACTTGAAAAACACCCGTGCGAACGTTCGACAGCCGTGCAAATTTGAACCCAGTCGATTGCACCATCCCAAAGAGGTTTTACCTTGTTAGCTCCTAAAGAGAGGGCTTTAATTCGTGCTTCTTCGAAGTTTTCCTCTTGGCCGATGTCCGCCTGGCAGATCCACACAAAAACACAACGCAGGAATGTTCAAATTAATTGGGGAGCAAACGGGGGGGGGGGGGGGGAGGGGCAAAGCAAAATCTTGGCCGAAATCTCTTGACATGTAACAGGCTGGCAGCTTTTCCCCCTGGAATCTAAACCTGGAATCTTTTTTTGCAAAGGAAGAGCGACGCTGTTGGCATGCGGGCCCAAAAGCGCTTACGACCTTCATTGTTTGGTGTCATTCGGCGTGCAACTAACTGGAAAGCTTGAACAAAGGCAGTTTGTTCGCATTCCCATTCCCCCGAATTCTAGCTGGGGCATTTCAGCAGACTCTAGGTGTGATCATTTAAAATATAAGCAGAAATCCCAGCCCGCATCTCAGGGATCCTACTTGAACCCCTTACCATGTAAGCAATGACTTCATAGCCTTGTTCCTTCAGCCAAACCAGGATGCAGGATGTGTCCAGACCTCCACTGTAGGCGAGTACCACAACGCCTTGGCTCCGAGACATCGCGTCTAGCAGAAAACCCAGAGAGAACGTCCAAGAGCCATCCAGAACCGAGCCGGCCCATTTCCATCAGAAAACAAACCGGGAAGACTTCAAGAAGTCAGGCAGCCCAAAAGTCAAACATAAGCAAATCAGTGGATACTGATTCCGTGGATAAGGGGGTCCTACTGCAGACAGCAGGGATTAAGATACAGATCGGGGTGGAGCAAAGACACACCTTGGTTCGACCAAAGCTCCTGATCTCAGAAGGTGATTTATGTAGCTCCATCAACTGCAGCCACTTAGGCAGCTGGAAAAGCAGCTCAGCTGCAGGATCTGGGCCCCCCTCATCTTCTAGGAAGGACGAGCTTTCCTTGAAGGAGATCCCTACTCTTGAAGAGACCTCACCTCCTGAGAAGTCTTCCCTGCTTTTGCATGCACGAAGGCTCACATTGGCTCCTGCTCATGCCAAAAACACTCTTCCCCTCAACTTGGCATGGGTTTTCCCTTCCTTGCTCCTCCTTTAGATCATAAGACTTTAGCACCTTGGGAAGGTCTTCTGGAGTTCGGACCAAAATCCAGAGGGGATGACCAGCCCAAGGACGCTGGAGTCACCAGGCTCCACCGATATGTTACTGAGTTTTCCCTGAATCTACACTGACAAATACTAAGTAGCAAGGGAAGCATTCTGAGTTTTACCCCTTTGTATGTTTTTAAAAAATAGTTCCAAGGTGCAGTAGCAGACCCCATCCTAGAAAGATGGACTAATGAATGGGTAAATAAATATAATAAAGGTAGAGAATATACAAAGTATGAACAATTGTTATTGTCATATGAGGACATTCGGATGACTGACTCAGTGAAAGGTACTGTGAGTAAAATTTACTTACTTCTTCTTAATTTAGAGGAAGAGGAAAGTGAGAAAGAAGGATTAAAAATAGTGTGGGAGCAAGATATTGGGAAAAGAATAAATGAAGAAGAATGGAGGATGATATGGAAAATGAGGGTGTTAAGATTTATGTCAGTAAGAATAAAGGAAAACATTTTTAAACTTAGTTTAAGATGGTATTTAACACCGTCAAAATTAAATAAAATTAATGCCAATCATCCGAATGTCTGTTGGAAATGTGGGAAGGAAATTGGTACATACTTTCATATGTGGTGGGAATGTGAAAAAGTGCAAAGATTTTGGAAACAAATTTTTAAAGAATTAAGCTACATATGTGAAAAAGATATAGAATTTAATGCTGAGATTGCTTTGTTATCAATATATGAGAATATGGAATATGACAAAATGACTAAAGAATTGATAACCAATTTATTAACAGCAGCTAGATTGATTATAGCTAGGCAATGGAAATCAAAAGTCGAATTGCAAATTGAAGAATGGTATAAAGAAATATGGAATATAGCAATAAATGATAAATTAACTTGTAACTTAAAGGTTAAGAAAGGAGAGTTGAAAAAAAATAACTTTTATGATATATGGGGTAGATTTTTGGAATATGTATTAATAAGAGGAAAAGGGAAAGCTCCAAATCAAGAATCAATGCAGTTTTGGAGAAGAGGACAATAGAAGAAGAGGAAGAAGAAGAACAATAAGGAAGAGGAAGATTATGGCAAGAGGTCCCGCATATGGTGGTGGGGAACACAGTTAAATTGTATTTTAGTTCGTATGTTATATGTTTTTGTTTATGTTATAGTTATATAACAGGACTTGCTTTTATAATCAACACCACGAGGACTGTGCAGCCCTGCGCATGGTCAGAAGCATTTCCCTCTCTCTCTCTCTCTCTTTTTTGGACTACAACTCCTATCTCTGCTGGGCGGGGATGATGGGAGTTGTAGTAAATAAAATGATTAGTAAGATTTCTGCGCTCCGGCGCCAACAGGAGAATAAGCAAAACACACCACAAAACTTAAGTTTTGAAAAAAAAAACGAAACAAAAACCTGTTCCCTGGAAAACAAGATCGGGAAAACTTCCCAAGGGCTTGCCCCAAATAATTATAATTTTAAAGGGATTTTCCGTGATGAAACAGCACTCAACGCATTGAGAAGAAAAAAAAAAAAAACCAAACGGTGGGCTTCCTATATCTGATAGTGGGTTAGTAAGCAAGGGGAAAAAATTGCTTTTTGTGATCTGATGTGTATTTTAACACACCCAAAAGCCTATTTTTCCCCCAGTTAGCAAAAACAGCTTTCTCTCTCTCCCTCTCTCCCCCCCCCCCCTTCATCCCATTTGCATTCAACCCAGTCGCCAGAAAGAATGCAGGGCAAACAAGTGTTGGAATAAAAAAAGAGGTTTTGTTGCTGAATCTAGGGCAAAGCTGCTGAGAGAGACATTCGTCGGCAGCATTTCCGTACTCCTTTGTCATGGTATAGGGTTAGAAGACACCCTAAAGGTCATCTAGTCTTGCCCTCTGCCAGCAGAGGAGATAAATTACTCTGGCACGCCGGATACCCAGTCCCTTGTGAAGAATTTTGCAAAATATTCCAGACAGCGTTGCAAACCTTCACTCCGTTGTACAACAGACCTATAAGGTAGGCAGCTCCCGATACCCATCCTTGGAAGGAAACTCATGCATCCAGTTATAATCCAACCAAGGCTTCCTTCCGAGAGACCCACCACTCCAGTTCGCTCCATGCTGGTAAAAACGAACACTATGGTATTTCTCGAGCCATTTTCCATGAATGGAGAGCCCCCCCCTCGAGAGAGAAACAAGGCCATCGAAGACCAAATTGTAACAGAAGTGCTGGAAAAAGCAAAGCAGTGAATGGGGATCCCATTTGCCTAACTCAAACATGAATGACATTTTGGAAAACTAACTTCTGTGTTATCCCAGGTTTGTCTCAATGCCTTTTTTTTCCAGGACAGTTCCCCTAACATCACAGCTCCGACTTCTCTTCTGGGTCGTGAGCTTCTCCTGCTTTAAGGAACATTGTCTTTCTTGCAAAGTTTGAAATCTGACTTACCCGCACGAGAGGAACTCAGCTCCTGACAGAATAGTGCCACTCGCAGAGCAAGGGGGAAAGGGCACTATCCGTCTTGGCTAGCCATCCCAAAATATAAAGTCCGGGCCCTTGGCTGAAGGGGAGGAGCCAGGAATAAGGGAGGTGCATGCACGCTGGACATCACACGCACAAACACACACAGAGAGTCCATTCACAACTTCTGTCTAAAGTTGACTGGTTAGCAAACATGGATGAGGTTTTGCACCAAAGCTTAAAGGCAACTGCTAAGATGGTCCCACTGTTTGTAGTGCTCTGGCACCTCGGGCATCACCCGAATAAGCCAAGCTTATTAAACCAGCGAAGGGTCCCAGAAATGTTTTTAAGGCTGATTTGCAAACTGCTTTTACCTTTATTTCTTTGTCTTGTATTACATGTGTTGTAACTGCCCAGAACAGTGCCTCGGCACTCCTGGGAAAGGGATATAAATCGAATGAATGAATGAATGAATGAATGAATGAATGAATGAATGGCTCTCCGCAAGTCAGATTTTTCCGTTCAAGATGCAGGAGCCCCCCTGGGGAAGGAATTTGGCAACTCTGCAGTCTCCTGGGCCTTGTGACTGCGGGTCTAAGTCCAAGGGGAAAGAGAGGGAGATAACATGTTGAAATCAGAGAATCACCAGGTTTGGGGGCTGTTTTTTCTGGCACGTGATGTTGACATAGAAAGCCAGGCCCCACGTCAACGGTCCTTCCTTCCACTCCACCACCTCCATCCCATTCAGAGCGCGCAGGCCTTATTTCTTGGACTACAGATCCCAGAATCCCTGACCCGCGGGCTCAAGGGCCATGCCAGCTGGGGAGTTAAGGGAACTTAAGTCTCGCCCACTTCCAGGCTCTGATTCAGGGGCATCTCCGCGGCCGAGTCATCCGGAGGCGAAGCAAGCAATATGGCGAAGACATGCAACGTCACATTGTCCGTCTCGTTCCCGACCCTGGACGTTCCCCTTGTAAACAAAACATGCTTGGATGGCCTTGCTGGAGGGAATCTCAAAGTCCAAAATGTTCATGGCTCCATTTCCCGCGGTGGCCGATCAGATGCTCATGAGCGCCCATGACGGAGAGGTTCAGTGCCCCTCTACCGGCACCCGAAGGTTGCATCGGCTGGGGCTCGCCGTAGCTGACGGGGCGGACGACGTGGCAGCCCTTCGTGGGGAGAATCGGGAGCCACACGCCACTCCAGAAGTGTTCACGCATAGGTGCGCATAAAGGCAGGGAGACAAACCTTGCCTCTGGCATTTGTGCACCTCACACACCACAATCCGTTGGGAGAGCAGAAGGCGACACCTGGCCCCCAAGTTAGACATATATTCCCACTGGCTTTTGCTTCTCCAGGCCAAAGTGACAACGTTCGAATTACTGGAGAACTCAGGGGTTGAGGTCTCTGGCTGTGGCGCCAGAGGTTGGGAGTTCGATTCCCCCCACTGGGCTTCCTTGACCGGGGCTGGACTAGATGATCCACAGGGTCCCTTCCAGCTCTGGAGTTCTAAGATCAAGTCCTCTCGGTGCCTGGTTTCAAAGCAGGGCCGTTGACATATTTGTCTGTGATCAACGGGCAGAATCCTATTGGTTAATAATGCCAGCGCAATGGCGAAAATTACGGCAGTAAATGACGTTCCCCCCTTTGTACCGGTCATTGTGTGAGTTGGTGTGTGACGGGGAGAGAGGGGCCAGCTTGTTACACGTGGCACTTTGCCACTGTGATTGATGCCAGGGCATTTACGCCAATGAATCTAACCAATAGGATTCTGACAGTTTTCCCATTTTCCTCCTCGTCCTCACTGCCAGAAAGACATACACTCGTGTATAGCATGAGGCAGGGAGTTCCACAGGAAGGGATCAAAGCAGGGACCCTTTGCCTCCGGTCAAGAGGCAGGCGAGAGTGGACTGGCTGGAAGAAGCAGGAGACTCCTCTGGGGAAGCACCCCATTTGCTGTAACCAATTGGCCTCCACTGTACAAAGGTAGACTGTCACTGTACATGAAGGTTCAGAATGCCATTACTAAGACATGTTGCTTGATCTGCCCCATTTCTCCTCTCTTGAACTCTCCCCTTTGAAACCATTTAAGTCACATCTCCCAGCATTCCGTCTGCAAGAATCTCTGTTGAAAAACCTAATTTTGGCCGTTTTCACCTCTACCGGGAGCAGGTCTTTTGCCAGGTTAATGGGTCTGAATAGCCTATTCAAGACCAAGTTGCCCCAAGTATTTATAAACGAAGCGATAAAATTAGGCAGTCCCCAGGCGAAGGGCTCGTCGGCAACCGAGACGAACTGGCTTCCAGAGTGCTTCCAGCAAAACTGCAACCGACAGACAGATTATTCAAATAATAGCACAAGGTTATTCAACAGAGGTCTGCTTTTCAGGTACCAGAGAATCCTTCCAAAAGGTGACATCAGTGGAAAGTCATTGGCTTGTTGTGATGATGAAAATCAGGGTGGAGGGAGAATTCTATCAACTACCTTGAACTCCTTAGAATAAAAATGGGATTTAAGCACAATAAACGAGCAATTATCATCACCTCTGAGAATCCATACACACAAAGAAGAGAGTCCTCCGATCCAGTTTTGTTTAAAACAGAAAGCTTTGTACTTGAAAAAAACACACATTAGAAACACGGAAAGGACGACTGGGAGATCTCTGGACAACGTTTCAGGGAGGAAACTTAAGGCTACATTAAGATTCACCAAAGGAACGGACCGTTTCCATTCTCACACCATATTTACACCTCTTTTGCTGGCCAGTGGAGGCCAGAAAATATACAGGTTTTTTTTCCTGGTGTAACCCAGATAATTCGGCTTCAGTAACGCCTATTCATCTTCTTGAACTTCTCGTAGTGGTAGTCGTCGGTGGCTTTCTCGTTGGGCGGTCGCTTGCGGTTCAGGGGAGACTCTGTAAACCGAACAGAAGCCGAAATCAGAGTTTGATTGAAGTATAAAAGAATCACAAGAGGTAAGCTTGAAACCACAGCCAGCGTGACGCAGGCCAGCTGCACGCATACTTTTTCATCGTGTGTGAGCCACTCATCACCTGAACCTGCAATACGGGGCCCGTGTCCTATATGAGCATATAATTATCATCTTAGAACTGCAGGGCTGGAAGGGACCCTATAAGATCATCCAGTCCAGCCCTTGCCAAGGAGGCCCCCAGCGGGGATTCGAACTCCCAACCTCTGGCTCCACAGCCAGATGCCTAAACCCCTGAGCTATCCCGCAGTTCTTCCTTGACAAACCCCATTTTGGCTGTTAAGGCCTCTGGCTGCAGAGCCAGAGGTTGGGAGTTTGAATCCCCCGCTCTGCCTCCATCACAGGGGCTGGATTGCATGACCCTTCCAGCTCTGCAGTTCTAAGATGATGATGATGACTGTTAACACACCCTGACAATGCACTACGATTTTAGCAGCCACATTTATTTTATGACGAAACATGTAATTAAAAGGATTACACATCGCTATTAAGAACCAGCACAAGATAATCTCCTTTTGAAGTGGTGTCTCTGAGTCATCCAACAGGAAAACCAAACACCGGTTTGGGTAAGTTGGCTGCATATGTGAAATCCATAAGGCTGAGGAACCGGAATTCATCATCCAGCTTGCATGCCGCAAATCCTAGCAACAGTATGTCACTAGGAACAATCCCTGTTATAAGTAATTGAGGGCATGTTTGGCTTGAAGGGGTCATTCAGATCCATTAGCCCAACAAAAGACCTGCTCATTGCAGGAACCCATGGCTTTTGCTGGCACTTACTTTCTGGTTCTGGTTTCTCGGTATCTCCAACTCTCAGTGGACGGGCTTTGGGTTCTTCTTTATTTCTTCTGATCGGCGCATTGAGTTCTTCGTGATAAACTGAAAAAGAACATCGAGCCAATTCAGAATGTTACAGTAACGTAAGTTGGCATGGGCTCAGCAACTATATCGGATTCAGATGTAATACCAAACCATGATTTGACTTCTGAACTAACAATGTCTGGTTTGGACCCACCCGCCAAACCATGATCAAATCATGGTTTCCAATGCTGATATGTATGGTAACTTAGAAACCACAGTTTGCCCATTCTAAGGGAACAGGAAACCATTGTTTGTCTCAAACCAGGAAAAGGATGATTTTTTGACATACAGGAGAAAAGAGAAGCCGGGTGACCACACACTCCTTCAAATATTGCTTACACTTACTCATTATGCTGTAATTTATTAGAAAGCAATTCACATCTCCCTCTAAACAGATCAACCAATTAAAAAAAATATTTTCAAATATTCAATGCAATTCCTTTACATTTTATCCCATCCTTGGCACCCTTAACTGTTTTAGACTGGGAAAAGGCCCTTTTTAAAAAACACACAGTCTTCCAGGAGCCACCTAAGAATGGAGAAAAAAATGGGGCTTAAAACCACAAGAGGGTGGAAGAGGGCTTTTTCAGGAAAAACAAATATTTTCACAAAAATATTTTAAGGGGCCCCTGGAGCAAATATCGAGGGGTGGACATGAGCAGTTTTGACACCCCTGGAAGCTGCCTTAACCCTGGGCCGCCCGCACAGACACACAGAGAACAGAGACTTACATCTATTATGCTGGACATAGTTCACAGCCATGTTAGTGGGCACAAAAGAGGTTTCACTGTCCTTCTTTTTATTCTGCTGTTCGGCCAGCAGCCTCGCCTTGGCTTCCTCCGTAGAGATGATGTTTTTGATCTTGGCTCTAAAAGAGAAAGAGAGATGCTTTCCGTTTGACACAGAAAAAAATAATAGTAATTCTAGATTAAGGAAGAAACCACCCAGCAGTTGAATTCTGACCGCACGACAGTAGCTCAACAGAGTGTCCAGCTGTCTGAGAAGTGGCACAGTGGTTGAGCTGCAGTGCTGCGGTCAAGACTCTGCTCATGACCCGAGTTGGATCGTGATGGGCTCAGGCAGCCGGCTCAGGGTTGACTCAGCCTTCCATCCTTCCGAGGTTGGTAAACTAAGCACCCAGCTTGCTTGGGGGGGGGGGGGGGCAGTGGAGCCTGCATAATTCCACTGCAAGCTGCCGAGAGAGAGCTTTAAGCACTATGAGGTGATAGCTAAGTGGCACATTTTGCTTTGCTTGAAAACCGCCCCACATTCCCACTTCCAACGCCGGCCTTATCCGTTGGCGTCTCGTTCTCTCCTCCTCTACCCAAACTCACCCCATCGGACGCTCAGCCCGTTTATTATATGATAGCTTTGCTCCATTTCCGTCCAGCTGACCTCCCTGCTTTGAGGCTCACGACGTTCCTACGAGGCAGGCCGAGCTCACCCCGACGGAAGCGGTGCCGCTAAAGAGGCCAGCCGCTCGGGTCACCTACTCAATTCCGAGGTCCACCTCAGGAATGCCGCTGAGCATCTGGTTGGAGAGCATCTCTTCCGTCTTCTTGGCCGAGGAGACCCGGATGCTCTCAGGAAGTTCGTAGAGACAGTCCTCGGCGTTTTTCGCCTTCACTTTCTGCTCCTCGCTCTCCACAATCCCCTTCCGCTTCTTCAGCTCCGTTTCTATGTATTTCATCCTGAAGACAAGAGAGATTCCCCCCCCCCCACAACCGATCAATACCTAGCAAAGCCTCAAGCCAGCTGCTGTTTCCTCTTTCAGGCTCGCTCTCCTGTTTTTAAAATGCCTGCAAAAGGAAGCTTAGTTCTTCCTCTTTTGTCTTCACAGTCAGCTGGCTCATTTCATCATCTTAGAACGGTCATACCATCGTTCCTTGGGACAAACTTCCAGGAAACATCATTACGTTGACTTTCTTCTCATTTTGATAATACAGTAAGACCCACGTATCCCCCGTATTGAGCCTCTCTTATTGCTTTCTTTTCCTTTTTTTTATTTTAAGAAAAATGGAAAGTAACTAACGTCATCAATAACCTGTCGTGCCATTAGAACGATTCTGAGAAAGAGGCATCGTGGGTGCCCTTCTGCGCTGCAAAATCCACATGAAACATTGCAAAACCACTTACATGTCGGCATCTTCATCCCTCCTGTTTGTCTCGGCGGAAAAAGAGGTCCCCAGGTTGAGGTCCTCCTCTTCGTTGATCCTTTCACGGAGACAGAAGCACAAAAGGCAAGTCTGAGGAAGAACTGTGCTGACGTTTTCCCTCAAATGCTAGCTTCCTGTGTGCAGAGGTTTTTCTAATGGACTTATGCACGGTCCCATTATTATCATTATCATTATCGTCATCATCATCATGATGATGGATCCCTGACCTGCACTGAAAAGCAGTTAGACCATCTCCATGAAAACTAGGCCTTCGCTGATTCCTTTAGCACGGCAAATTACTCGCAACTAAGATGGAGATGAATTAAGTAGAATAACGGCTAACGACTTCTTCCCACTAGCCTTTTCATGGCTAATCCTCTGAAAAACGTACTCCCCAAAAAGGGAATCCTCACCTCTCTTTGCCCCGCTCTTTCAGTTTCTTCATATCCACCATGCCGCCAGCCTTGATCTTGAAAGGGTCATCCTGGCAGGGAAGGGAAACATTGAGAAAGACCCTTTGCTTTAACGTGGTCCCTGATTTAACTGAGGGTTGCTGGAGAGCTCAGGGGTGGAGGAGGTCTCTCCGGCTACGGAGCCAGAGGTTGGGAATTCGATTCCTCCCCCCCCCCTTCCCGGGTCTGCTTGACAGGGGCTGGACTGGATGACCCCCCAAGGTCCCCTTTTCCCCCACCTCTGCCGTTCTAGGCTTGTATTATATTATGGATACTTTGCTCGTTGATCTTACCACCAAGGTGGCCTCCTCTTGTAACTTCTCCCCCACCAGCAGAGCGGCAGCACTTGGAAAAAAGACAAGACACACAAAGGGGGGGATTTTCGAGAGGAAGAAAGAATTCCCAGTTTATCCCCAGCTTAACAACAAACGGCGGTCTCGGCATCATTCAATATTAGCGGATTTCTCCCCTTTTTCTGACACCATTTTATTCCCAGCACGAAAGACGCCCCGGGGTGTGTGTGTGTGTGTGTATGCAAACAAGGCAGGGAAGAAAGGGGCTCTTGCTTCAGAGACTCTCGGACAACAACTCCCATGATGCCATAACATTCAAGGTTTGTTCACATGGCCACCGTTGAAGAAACTCCCCTTACCTCACTCCGTTGCATCTTTTCCTTAGACTCTGCACTTCTTTGGCTTCTTCCAGTTTTAACCTGAAGAATACAGACCCGTTGAGAGGCCACCAGATACCAGAACTGGCCACTAGCGGGCGCCAGAGTCCATTCCCCCCTGTATCACCTTCATCGTTAAACGAGCGTTCGCTATCATCCGCGTTTTTCAGCATCCGCGGGGCCCCTGGAACCGATCCCCCCCATGGATACGGGGAGTCTTAACGACATGTTATTCTAGGATTTGGCTTTTAACGTTTTCTAACATCCTCATACCCTGGAGGAGTCAGTCAGCGGATACTGATCCCGCGGATAAGCAGTCCCAGCGACAGAAACCACATAACGCTTAATAAACAAAGGAACTGGGGAGATCTAACGGCACCCACCGGACCTCCTCGGCCAGCTGCTCGTCATCATCCTCTTCCTCCTCCGAGTCCACCTGCCTCCGACGGAAAACCTTCCCCGCCGGCATCGCCCAGCCTGCCCCGGACAAGCTGCGTTGCAGGAACAACGATGGCGCCCCTTGTTTCTCTGCCCTGCTGCCGCGCGCGGTGATGACGTCACCAAACACGCTTCTCGTCGCGTTTCCCTTTTCCTCTTGGGGCTGTATCGAGAGGGGCGTGGTGTCATTAGTGCGCACGCGCGCCCCGGCCTCTTGGCACGGGGAGGGCCCGGCTTCAGGGAGCAAGGGCGTGACATCATAAAAGCGCGCCTCAGACCGCCGTTGTCTTTCCCTTTCAGGGGGAGTCTGGATTATAGACCTATGAAAAAGTTAGAGTGACCATCCCTGCTCCCTTTTAGGTCAGTTGCCATGAAAGCACAGCAACGACCTGCGCCCATGACTTCAGAGCTTCTCGAAGTTACTTTTTTGGGGGGAATAAAAGCGGCCTGAAACTCCAGCTAGCTCGGGTATCTATATTTATTTGCAACGCCAGCCCAATGCTGGACATTGTCTGTGTGGGTCCAGGGCTGAGCGAGTGGAAGCGGTTTGACTCCGGTGTCAACCGAGGCGGCGGTGAATCTGTGCCGGGTTTTAATCCAAACTTCTTAGGAGTCGTCCCGAGATGCTGGACCCGAAGGTGCCTCCCCCCACGGCTTCAGCAGCAAGGACAACTCCTTTAAAGATCGGAGTAAAACCCAAAGCGGATTCGTCGCCCCATGAAATCGGAGTCAACCAACCCCCGACCCCCTCTCCGTGGGGCTTCGTCTCAGGTTTCGGCACTCAAACCCAAACGTTTGGGGCGGATGGCCCTCCTTCGGGCTTAGGAAACCTGAAATCTAAAAGACGAAGGTAGTGACAATCCGGCCAGGTCTAACATTTGGGGGATCACCTTTGCAACTTCAGGATGTGCCGTTCAGATATGCTCAGAGGCACCCTTGCCTTGCTCGGAAGAGGTCTTCGGGTTTCTTGCTCTTAAATCCCGGGCAATTAGAGGCTTCGGGGCTGCCGCTCCCAATAGCGGTGCCTCCCCGGGTCTTCGAGAATCTGAGGACAGGCAGCCCCAGAGGGGGAGAAAAACTGGATTTTTGTGCGTCAGGTGGCTTTCGAATTTGGGTACCTTTCTCCACGTTTTCTCAGCTGGCATCAGGGCTTCCCGGTTCAGCAGGAAGGTGCCTCGTACTTGCACGGGGCGGGTGCGCTAAAAATCCAGGAGGGAGAGCTGGTGAGGTGGAAGATCAACCAATCATCCAGGAGTTTAGGACACGCAACGATGGGCTCAAGTGACAGGAAGACAGATTTCGGCTGAATATCAGGAAAAACTTCCTAACTGTTAGAGCAGTACGACGATGGAACCCATGACCTCAAGGGGGGGGGGGGTGAGCGCTCCAGCACTGGAGGCCTTCAAGAGAAAATGGGACAACCGCCAGTCATATCTGCTTTGAGTTGGGATTCCTGCCTTGAGCAGGGGGGGTTGGACTGGATGGCCTTAGGGGTCCCCTTCCAACTTCACGATTCTATTCTGGCATAAACTCACCCGCTGCGCCAACGAACCAGCAGGGAGCGGAGAGGGACTGCATGGTGGCTCGCGTCCTTGGGATGGCTGCAGATCTCAAATTGAACAGGAGCCCGCAGTTGCAACGTAGCTGCAAAAAAGGCCAAGGCGATTAAGAGAAGTCTAGTCTCCAAATCCCACGAGGGATATTTGGCCCGGGTGAGGCCTCCTCGGGAGTCTCGTGTCCAGTTCTGGACACTGCAATTCGAGAAGGATGATGACAAACTGGAGCCAGTTCAGAGGAGGGCCACCAGGATGATCAGGGGGCTGGAAACTGAGCCCTATAAGGAGGAAAGACAGAAAGAACCGGGCAGGTTTAAGCCTTGAGAAAAGAAGACGGAGGGGGGATAATAGGATATCACTCTTAAAATACTGGAAAGGCTCTCCTCCAGCGGAAGGGCAGGACTCCGTTCTCCATCATCCCAGGAGTGCAGGACAGGCAAGGATTGGGCTCCGGCGACAGGAAGCCCGATGGACGATGGTGGTGGCTTCACCGATTTCCTCTACGCAAGGGGGAGAATTGCCTTTTTCTTGGGAAATTTTGGGGAAGGGACACTCAAGTGGATTGCCACTAATTAAAGAGTTCCTTTTGTGACTCCCGGGAGCATGCAACTCACGCACAATAAGGAAAAGTTACTTTCCTGGACTGCAATCCTTAGAGTTCCCTCCAGAGTCAGGCAGGGGGAAAAGTTACTTTCCTGGACTGCAATCTTTAGAGTTCCCTCCAGAGTCAGCCGGGGGGGGGGGGGGAGTTACTTTCCTGGACTGCAATCCTTAAGTTCCCTCCAGAGTCAGGCAGGGGGGAAAGTTACTTTCCTGGACTGCAAGGCCTGGCGTTCCTTCCCTTCCTCCCTCCCTCCCTCGCCATCCCGGGGCCACGTTCCTTTCCGGGAACTGCCCGAGAGTAACGCCGGGGCCGTTCCTTCCTTCCCTCCCTCCCTCGCCAGCCAGCCAGCCCGGGGCCACGTTCCTTTCCGGGAACTGCCCGAGAGTAACGCCGGGGCCGTTCCTTCCTTCCTTCCCTCCCATGCCCAGCCCGCCTCCCGGGCGCCGAGGCCCGGCCCCGAGCCCGCCCCTGCGCCCTCCCCGCTCCGCGGCTCCCTGCTCGGGCTCCTCCCGGCCGGCCGAGCCGCCCGACGCCTTCCGAGCTGCGGCCTCGCTTCGGGGCTTTCCCCCGGCCCAGGGACGGCCCTCCTCGGCCTGCGAAGGGAGCCTTTCGCCGCCTCGGCCCCGCGGAACCGGACCGGGGCGGAAAAGCCGCCGCGAGGCCTAGGCGGGCGCCCGAAGCCCCGGGCTCGCGTAGGCGGCTCCCCCGGGAAGAGGGGCGCTCCGCGGGGAAGGGACGCCGGAGGAGAAATTGGCCAAGACAGGTGCTGATTTGGGGGGGGGGGTTTCTTAGAGATTATGGGGTGTGTGGGGTGCCCCGTCCTAATCTCAGTTATGGGGAGGGGAGGGAGGGTCCATGCCTGGAGTAACTGGGGTAGTGACGTTGTAACGTGGACTTTGTAACGTTATTCCTCCTCGACTTTTGGGGAGCCGAGAAGAGGGGTTGCAGGGCAGGTATGTATCAGCGCATCACTCCCCCATCGTGGAGCTCTAATTTGCAGGCTTTCTTATCATTTAAGGAGGGAGGGAGGGCAGGGTAATCATCCTCTCGCCCTCCTCTTAGAACTGCAGGGCTGGAAGGGACCCTCTGGATCATCAGCCGTTGTCAAGGAGGCAGGGTGGGGGGATTCGAACTCCCAACCTCCCGGCTGGGCAGCCCGATCCCTAAGCCACTGAGCTGCCCAGCTGTTCCAAGGGCAGTTTTCTTACCTGTCTCCCCAGGGTGGTATTTTGCAATGCTTTGTATTTTGCAAACCCCATTGACATTTGTAGGATTACCCTCCTCTGATTCATTTGAGGCCGGCATGCAGCTTTCGCGGGGATGCATACAGATGGAAAGGGGTTCCTTCCTCCCCCTAAACCCAGTCCTCCCAGTTCCCCCTTTTGCGGAGTGGGATCTGCAGAGGATTTTACGCTGCCTGATCGCCTGGATCTTGATGACAGCTCTTTGAACGGCTTCCTGCTCTGCAATTTGTCCGTGCAGGACGGTCTGAAATGAAACGAAACCTTTGAACGATGTCTAGGGATATTACAGCTAGCCAGTGTTTGCTGTGGACAGGTCGGATCCTGCCTAACAGGGGTGATAATTCTGGGATTATAATTCACTGCAGGTGGAAAATGAGATTTGTTTTGCTAAAAGCACGTTGGTCGTGTCACTCATTTTTGTTCTGGCATGACAAGAGGGCCGTGTGATGGTGGAAATGCCGGTTTCGGATGATGACCAAGAGGGTGGTTGATCTGATGTTTCTTAATTACAGTGGAAGGTGCCTGAACAGGATGTAAAAACAACCTTTGGGTCACACACCAGGTCCTTGCAAAATTCAGAGAGACAAATTCTCCTCTTCTAGTTCGGTGGTTTAAATCGTCTTGTCCGGGGATTCGTTTTTTGGGGGGTGAATTTAGAACACCGCTCTCTGTGTAGCAAATGAAGCATATAAAAAAATTAAAAGAAGCCTATTCAAACTAGCCTGTTCTGACTATGAAGAGGTATAGAAGCATAGAATAACGGAATTGGAAGGGACCCCGAAGGCCATCAAGTCCAACCCTTGCTCAAGGCAAATCCAAGCAAATCGGACCGAGGGGTTGCCTAGTCGAAGGCCTCCAGCGCCGGAGCGCTCAGCATCACCTCCCGTGGTCGTGAGTTCCTTTGTTGTACTGCTCTAACCGTTGAGAAGTTTTTCCTGATATTCAACCTAAATTTGGCTCCCTGTCGCTTGAGCCCGTTACGACGTGTCCTGCACTCTGGGATGATCGAGAATATATATATACCTAATATAGGAGACAGGATTTAACCAAAAAGCAGCCCTGTCTTTAAAAAGAGAGAGTGGGCTTGCTCAGCTTCCATCATTTCAGGTTAAATTATTGATTTTCTCTGCTGCTGTCAATGGAGGCAAGGGTTAACTGTAAAACCCTTCAGTGACTCTGGAAACGTGGGATAATAGGCAATGCTTTTTACATCACATCTGTAGGTTTCTGGGATTTGCAGATTGTTCCAGGGGGAAACGGCATTGGTCGTGAGAATCCTTTTCCTCCTTCCGCACCCAAGCGCTATCAGAGCCTCCAGATTGATTTATTCTGGTATTTAACGGCGTGAGGCCTTTGTGAGGAAGAGAACTTACAGCGATACAGTGGCCTGTTCCTGATGAGAAGGAATCGGAGCGGTCCTTGTTTATTCGTGATGGCCGGGAGGAGCTGAAAGCATCGGCCAGAAAGGAGGTCTGGAGCCGTGTGAGTGCATGGCCGTGATGCTGCAACTTCAGCTGTCGGGAGGAAAAACTGATGAGTAATGCCTTGATCTGAAGGACAGTCAGCGACTCAGCCTCATGTGTGATGCTCGGGTTTTTTTTTTTTTTGTGCTGGAGAATAAGCATCTGTTCCTTTCGTTGGCAAGTCGTGCCAGAAAAAATCCTGTTTATCGAGCAAGCTCTGAAGGATTTTGCCTCCCTGCCTTGAACAAGCATTCTGGAACCGTGTGGATCCCGAAACAAGCCAGCGTTTGGAGGAGTACGTGCTGCTTTTCTGAAGTAGGAAAGATGCCGGTCTGTATCCACAGAACGCCGTGGATTCATAGAAGCGAAGAATAATAGGGTTGGGAGGGGGCCCTGAAGCCATCTCGTGCTCAAGGCAGGAACCCAAATCCAAGCACATCCTACAGATGGTGGTCCAGTTTTCTCTTGAAGGCCTCCAACGTTGAAGCGCTCACCACTTCCCAAGGTCATGGGTTCCACCGTCGTACTGCTCTAACAGTTAAGAAGTTTTTTTCCCTGATATTCAGCCCTTGATGCCTCTTACCCACATTTGCCTTTGTTTCATGAGAAGAAACAATTTCCTCTTTTATTCCACTATATTCAGACCTTACCTGGATTTTTCTGTCTAGTTCTATCGCTTCATTTCCAGAAGGCCGTAGACCAGTGGTTCCCATTCTTGAGTGACTCAGGTGTTCTTGGACTTCACAACTCCCAAAAACCCTGGGGGTGGACATTCAACGGTCTCTCTGGCACAAAATGCATATCAAGAAGCTGTTTGTTCACTATCCTGAAGTCCCGTTGCTTTGGCAGCAGGACAGCTTGGTATTGTAATGATAAGACGGAACGAAACATGTCAGAGTCACTTGTGTGTGTTTGTGTGTGTGTGTGTACTGCCTTCTGGTTTTTAGGTGTGAACAGCGCACCAAGCTGGACGTGACCCAAACTCAACTTTTTTCCCCCTCCCTCCTTCTCCTCCTCCCCCCCCCCAGGTGAACCAGGTCCAAAATGGGAGACCCCTGTCCTCACCTGGATTGCATAGGTGAGATCACAAAGGAGGATCTGCTTCACAAATCCAAGGTAAACAAAAGTTAGACAGCAGTAAGAACTTCCTCTTCCTTGAAATACCGGATCAGGCTCGAAAATATATCTGCGGAAGAGGCCTTGGCGGCTTAAACTAGCGCGTGTATGATGTTGGTATGTTGTGTGTTTCTGATGTTCGTTCTTGAGATCGGACTAATGGTTTCCCTCGGCTATGGTCGTTTCCTAATTGCGACTTTCCTTTGTGAACACAGGGAACGTGCCAGTCGTGTGGCGCCGCAGGACCCAATTTGTGGGCCTGTCTCCAGGTAAGGCCTTCCCCTTACAATATTTCTTCCTAAGTTCTTGGCATCCCGTAGAGAGTCATCTGTAAGTCACTAAATTGGAACGCATGAAATGTTCCCCTTATGAGCGCATCACATGTGCATTATAGATAGAGCCGGGCATGAACCGAACCCTGAACTAGGGAGGAAAAAAACAACCACGAACTGGACTGTTTCGTGATTCGGTTTGGGGATCCCGAAGCACCAAACTTTCTTCCCCTCAGCACTTCATTTTGCTTCGGCAAAACGAGTTACCCGCACCCTCCACTACTCGTGTTGCCACTCGGTTGATAGACAGGTGTGTGCCTCACGAACCTGAAAACCACACCGTAAACCGGTTCGTTTTTCAGGGGATTCGTGATAGTTTGCGATTCGTGGGCAGCCATGAACCGCAAAGCATCACGAACCACTGGTTTTTTCCGGTCCGTGCCCATTATAGACTCTCACTGATGCAGGATTCCTTTCGCAAAATCAACACTGTGGGGCTGCTCTGTTTCTCTCTAGGTCGGTTGCCCTTACGTGGGTTGTGGGGAGTCCTTCGCCGATCACAGCACCCTTCATGCACAGGTGAGCCAACGTGGCCGCTAAAGAACACATGGCTTTGGAGAGCCGTTGGCTTTGAAGCCAGCCACGATTAAGGAGCTTTCGGCCCTCCGGGTGTACCGTGCTACAACTCTCGTTGTTTTTCACCCTGGGCCCAAAGCCCAAGGGGATTCTGAGAGTTGCATAGGCCATGAAGCACTTCTGCCGATACATCGCAGCAGTGATGTTGTCGCACTCCTTGCTGGTTGTAGCCGGCACATGTAGGATTTTGCCTCTCGGAAACTGTAAACCGGAAATCTGAACGCCTCTATTTCTCCCACCGACTTATATGCCAGGCCAAGAAGCACAACTTGACCGTGAACCTGACAACATTCCGGGTGTGGTGCTACGCCTGTGAGAAGGAGGTTTTCCTGGACCAGCGGCTGGCCTCACATACGCCAGTGCCGCCTTCCAAATATGTGGAACAGGTGAGCATTGGATAGCACTGCTGAGAGGTTCTGTTGTGACGTGCCGTCAGGTCCCCTCCGACTTAATGGCGACCCCATGAACGAGCGGTCTCCAAAATGTCCCGTCCTCCACTGCCCGGCTGAGCTCTTGCAAACTCAAGCCTGTGGCTTCCTTTAGAAAGTCAACCCATCTTGTATGTGGTCTTCCTCGTTTCCTGCTGCTTTCCACTTTTCCATGCATGGAAAAGTATGGAGGTTACACATGGCCCTCCTCCACACCAAGCTGGGTACTCAATTTACTGACCTCAGAAGGCTGCATCAGCCTCAAGCCAGCTGCCTGAGCCCACTGGGATCAAACTCGGGTCATGAGCAGAGTCTTCACTGCAGTACTGCAGTTTAACCACTGTGCCCCATAAGGTTCCTGTACCAGCTTTTACGTGGGTTTAACACTTGGGTGTCTATCAGGGCTTTTAGAAGAGAAAGACTTTTCTCCTTCTCCTAGCTTGTTGTAAAGGAGATTTGGACATGCTTTCCTCCTGGCTTTCGATTCTAGGACTCTCCTCCTCCCATCCATCCTGTCAAAGCGGTTCCCATCGCAGTGGCTGATGAAGGCGAGTCGGAGTCGGAAGACGATGATCTGAAACCAAGAGGTAAATCTGTTCGGGTTCCCAGCTTGGAAGCCCCCCTGTTTTCCTTTGAGTCCAAGAACGTAGGAGGAGATGAACGAGTAGTAAATTCCTCTTTTATCTTCCCTCCTTCCTCCTCCTCTAGGCCTTACTGGAATGAAAAATCTTGGGAATTCTTGTTACATGAATGCAGCCCTTCAGGCTCTTTCCAATTGGTAGGTGGTAGAGCCTTCTCGCAATATTCTCATCATGATTTCCAAAGGGCCGTCGGCGTCCGCGATGCTTTCCCAAGCACAGAAAAGCCAGCCCCTGCCCCGAGCACGTCTAAAATTTGACCTCCGCTTCTTTCGAAGGCAAGAGGGCGGCGGGAGGCAGGGAACGAGGTGGCGTTTGAGGTGCACACGAGCGGGTCAGTCATCAAGTAACTGCTTAAGATGCGAAAGAAAATAGGTTCGTTCCAGCAGCATCCTCCCCCGTTAGGTCTGGAAAGGACTCTTGGTCTGAAACCTGGCTGTTGGGGACAGTAGGACCCCCTTATTTGTGGGTTCGGTGTCTGCTGATTCACTTACCCACGATCTAAAAATATTAAAATTATTAAAAGAAAAAAAATCCCAGAAATGTAGGTTTCCAAAGATGATGTTACCAGAACTGGCCACTAGAGGGAGACAAAGACCACGCTATGTATAGCATTCGCTCTTAAAATAGGGTTTGCTATCATCTGCGTTTTTCAGCATCCACGGGCGGATGGATTTTTATGTGTCGCTTTTTATCTGTCGCACGAGGAGGACTGTCCATTCCGGATTGTGTCTCTGTTGGTAACTTGTTCCAGAGACCGGGAGCCACCACTGAAAAGGCACAAATCTTTTTGGCCTTCCTCGGTGTGGCCGTTTTTTAGTAAAATGGATTTAGAGGAGCGGGTGGAACTTGTAGCTGATTTCTGGGATAGATCCTCTTTCATTTTTTCATCAGGACCGGAGACTTTGTGCTGATATTCTAGCAGTTGCCACTGTCCTGTTTTGTCAGTCTTGTTTGGTCTTTGGGCCAAACCTGGTTCCTTCAGGCTGAGAATATTTAAAGAGTGTTTCTTAAAGGCACAATCTCACGTTCTGTGGTTGTCCTGCCCCACCTCTGTGTCCCCCTATAGAACTGCGGGTAACGTTCTCATCAGCCTTCTCTTCTGTCTGTGTTTCAGCCCCCCGCTGACCCAGTTCTTCCTTGAGTGCAGCGGGCTCGTGCGTACAGACAAGAAGCCGGCGCTCTGCAAAAGTTACCAGAAGCTGATTTCTGAAGTCTGGCATAAGAAACGGTCAGTAAATTTCAGAGAGCTGAGTTGTCTGCCTTAATAAATAAATTAATCCACCTGTAACTCCTAGATTTTTACTCGGAAGTCAACTTCATTGAGTGTTCGCTGGGCTTTGTTCCTCACTAAGCAAGCATTTCTCCAGTGGCCGTCTAAAGGCTCGTATGGAAGTAAGGCCCGGCAGACTACACCCTGAGATGTCATTCCGTGCAAACAGGCATTAGGGTTGGGCTGGAGGAAACACCATGTAAGGTGCAGGATTTGATCACTGTTCTGGAGAGAGCAAAGGGTTGGGGGAATGGGCTCAAGCGACAGGAAGCCAGATTTAAGCTGAAGATCAGGAGAAACTTCTTAACTGTTAGAGCAGTATGACAAGGGAACTGACGACCTCAAGAGGGGGTGAGCTCTGCAACGCCAGAGGGCCTTTATGGGAAAATGGGACCACCCTCGGTCGGATCTGCTTGGATTTGGATTCCTGCCTCGAGCAGGGGATTGGACTCGGTGGCCTTAGATACCCCTTCCAACTCAATCATTCTATGATTCTATGAACCATAGAAAAGCTGAGACCCGAAGCAGCTTTTCTTCCTCTTAATTTCTGTTTGATTTTTTTTTTCACGCAGGCCCAGCTATGTGGTCCCCAGCAGCCTCTCTCATGGAATCAAGCTGGTGAACCCCATGTTTCGAGGGTATGCACAGCAGGTGAGGAAGGGCCTTTAAACTCGAAGGATCCTTTGATGGAAGCGCCCCGCCAAGCACGTCACTCAGACTAGCCGGGGGGGTCTTTTCTGAGAGGCTCAAAGACCGCCCCGGGGTCTTGTCAGCCTCGTAGGGAGTGGATTGGTCCCCCGACATCTCTCTGATTTTTGCTTCCAGTCGTGGGGATTGGAGGACTTTGAAGTCTTGCTTTCTAAGGATGGAGGACTCCAGAGAGAGAAGGGTTGGGCACGTGTCAGATGAGAAGTGAGAGAGAAAGCTCATAAAAACCAGTCCTAAAAGAGAGAAAAAAAGGGGCAAGTCTATCCCAGTTTGGTGTTTGAGGTTCGTGAGATTCGCTTCTAGGAGGAAGGCGTGGGATCTTCAGAATTTTGGATCACATATCCCAGAACTCTGCAGGAATTTCCCTGGCTCGATTTCTAAAGGCTTTAATCAAAAAAATGAAAACCGCAGTAGGCGTTTTCAAATTCTTAAGCTAAATCTGTGGAGGAGAACGAGGAAATGATGGGCTAAGCTCCTTCGGTCTGGTTGGGTTTCTTTTGGAGAGCCTTCTTGTGCAGAGGCGACGAGACCCATCATCCCCTGCGACTCCCGCAGAGCTTAGCCCCAGCCGCCCGTTTCCCCCGTCTTCTCCACAGGATGGAAATGGCCGTTGGGGGTTGGGATTCATCCTGACTTTCCTCTTCTCCTTCCCCGCAGGACACACAGGAATTCCTGCGCTGCCTGATGGACCAGCTTCACGAAGAGCTGAAGGAGCCGGTCGTGGCTGAGGCGCGGGACTCCGACTCCAGCGACACGGACGACAAAAGGGAGGGCGACCGGAGCCCCTCCGAGGACGAGTTCCTCTCCTGTGACTCCAGCAGCGACCGGGGCGAAGGGGACGGGCAGAGCAAAACCGGGGGTTCCCTGGTGGAGGCGGAGCTGCTGATCCAGGACGAGGCTGGGCGCGGGATTTCGGAGAAGGAGAGGATGAAGGACCGGAAGTTCTCCTGCAGCCACCGGCGGAGCAACTCGGAACAAGCGGACGAGGACGCCGACGTCGACACCTCGGTGATGGCGGGCGATGGCCGGGCTTCCTCGGAGGGGCTCCCTCCTTCCACGCCCCGGGCATCCAGTCCCTCCCGGAACCCAGGTACCTCTTCACGGGCAACGTGGAAACCCATTGAAACATTACGTCTGTATCTCTTCTGCATCCTTCCTTTCGTTTCTTAGACGCACAAGGATGTTATTCCTCCGTTCCTCCTCCTCAAGAGGTTGTGAGGTTCCTCAGGGTGGCTGAGAAGGATGTTTCGGAGCTTCCTAACCCCCTTCAGGAAGTTCTTTGCAATTCCTTGGGCAAAAAAATAAATAAATAAAAATTAAAAAATGCATCTGATGTGTGGCTTCATCTCGAGTCCTGTGTCCAGCTCTGGACACCGCACTTGAAGAAGGATGCCAACAAACTGGAACAAGTTGAGAGGAGGGCAACCAGGATGATCAAGGGGCTGGAAACCAAGCCCTCGGAGGAAAGATGGAAAGAACTGGGCACATTTAGCCTGGAGAAAAGAAGACAGAGGGGAGAGAGGAGAGCCCTTTTCAAATACTTGAAAGGGAGTCATACAGAGGAAGGGCAGGCAGGATCTGTTCTTGGTTATCCCAGAATGCAGGACGTGCAACCATGGGCTCAAGTGACAGGAAGCCAGATTTTGGTTGAATCTCAGGAAAAACTTCCTAACTGTTAGAGCAGTACAGTACGACAATGGAACCCATGACCTCGGGAGATAGTGAGCGCTCCAACCCTGGAGGCCTTCAAGAGAAAATGGGACCACCCTATGGTCCGATCTGTTTTGATTTGGATTCTTGCATTGAGCAGGGAGTTGGACTGGATGGCCTCACAGGCCCCTTCCAACTCCGTCGTTCTATGATTTAGTTTGTCACTAGTGTCACTGTTGCAGGACCTGAGCCAGTTGGGGTTTGGTGTAACTTTGCGTGGGAAGGTCCAACCCATTTTTGCTCTTCAGTGCAATGGTTCCTAACCTTGGGTCCCCATATGTTCTTGGACCAAAACTCCCAGAAGCCTTCACCACGAGCTGTGCTGGCTGGGATTTCTGGGAGTTGTAGTCCAGGAACCTCTGGAGGACCCAAGGGGTGGAAACCCCTGCGCTCAAGCTTCAGCCGGGTCTAACGTTGGCCAACCCTGAAGGAAAGGGGCCGGAGCCTGGGCCGATCGGAGTTGGAAAACGCCACTTCCTCCAAACTCAGGCCGTTAATTCACAACCAGGAGGAAGTCTAGGTGGGCAAAACGGGGTTGAAGCGCCCCGGAGCTGGGCGAGAGTGTTCCGGAAGCCCACAGGAAAAGAGCCCAGCCGGGCTGAACCGAAAGGTCTCCGAGCCGTCCCCCTTGCGTCCTAGAAGACAACTTCACAGCCCCGTTTCCGTCTTCCCTCCGCACAGAGCCCAACAACGACGCCTACACCCACTGCTCCTCCCGGCCTTGCAGCCCGGCTCACCACGACGTGCACCCGAAGCTCTCCAGCAGCCCTCCGCGATCCAGCCCGGTCAGGTTGGGGCCGTCCTACGTCCTGAAGAAGGGTAAGGCTGGGAAGCGTCCGTGTCCAAAGCCGTGAGGTCCAATCCGGAAACCCCTGCTTCCCTTTGTTCCTTTTGCCACAAACAAACACTGCGGCTGTCTCCATATAATCTGTGTCCTTTCCACCACCACCCGTCCCTTGCAGGGCAGGGTTCACACCGCTGGCTGGTGTCGGTAGGATTACTCTGTTTGTTTTATTTTAAAAGCGTCATTAAAAGCGTTCAGTTCAAAAACAAACTCAACCGGCTGGAAGACTTAAAACCAGCCTCCGGGGTTCCCTTTAAAACTTGACATTGAAGTTAAAAGCGTGCCTGAAAAGTACGTCGCGTCCTTGAACATGAGGATCTCAGTCGGAAAGCAGTTTTGGGTTAGAGGTGTGCCGATTTGTAGTTTGGGACCACGACACACACAGAATTCTGCCCGCAGACCTCAGGGCGATGCTGATTCGCCTTTTACCGGCATCTCCCAGGAAATGTCCTCGGGTGTCCGTGCGCTCCCGGCCACCGGCCACCCCGTCCTCCGTCCGGTGACCATTCAGCCTGCCGGGTTTCCGCGGCCCTCTTCGGCTAAGCGAACGGACGGAGCACTCCTCTTATTCGTTCTTTCTCATCCTCTTCCCCAGCTCAGATGTTGGCTTCCGGGAAGAAGAGGAAGGAGATCCGTTACCGCAGCGTCATCTCCGACATCTTTGACGGCTCCATCCTTAGTCTCGTCCAGTGCCTGACCTGTGACCGGGTGTGTCCTCCTTCCTGCTGCTCATTCGGTGGAAATAGCCAGGAAGGCTGCCTTCCTCGCATCCTGTCGAAGCAGGAAGTTGATTTCTGTTCAGTGGGGCCTTTTAGCCCATGGGGAACCACCCTCTGACTTCAAGGGTAGGGGGAGAGAGAGACACACACACACACACACACAAGAGAGAATGAGACTTTTCCTAGAACTTGGAAATGAACTTTTAAAAAGTAATTAGTTAAAAGAAAAATCCTAGAAATATATATTTCTAAAGATAAAGTTAACAGAACTGGCCACGAGAGGGAGCCAGAAGCCACGCTACGTATAGCATTCACTATTATATAATAGCGTTTGCTATAATCCACATTCTTCAGTATCCGCGGGGTGGGCTTGAAACCAATCCCCGGTGGATACAGGAGGGTCTTTCTGTACTTGTTTCAAGAAGTAACATGTTCTTGTTGTTACTTGCAGCGTTACTAAGTAATTCACTGTAACAGTGTACTTGTTACATTGCTTGTTTTTGTTTTTTGGAAAAGGATTTCTAAACAAACTGGGAAGAACTTGGGAAGTTCTTAGTCAAAATGCCCCTTGAAATGCGTTTAAAACCTAAAAGGAAAGTAACTAGGGAAATGTTAGTCCCGTAGAGTGCTGTTGTTCCCTCTTACTGCATTACTTTTGAAATGTAACTTGGTTACACTGCATTACTATTCTCTGTCCCGACTCTTCTTCATTTTACTTGTAAGTAGAGATGGGCACGAACTGCCAAACCAGCGATTCGTGCCGGTTCGTACTTTGGCCGAACGGCACTTTGGGCAGTTTCCAGCCCCGCCTCCTCCGGCAGGCGTCCATTCAGAGGCAGCGCCCCGGCTTCCTTGCCCCGCCTCCTCTGGGCGCTGCCTCTGAGTGGGCGCCCGCCGGAGGAGGCGGGGCTTGGAAGCACCAAACGCTGGCTTGGCCGACGAACTGCCAATCTGGAGGTTCATGCCTGTCTCTGCTCCTAAGTCATTATTTCCACCGGCTGGAGATCTGGGTGAGTGGACTGGGCCTTACTGGTTGCCGGATGGCTGGGAATTCTGGGAGCGGTAGTCCCAACAGAAACTTAAAAGCGTGCCCATGCGCCGCACTGGGGAAAGTTAGCGTGGGGATGGCAGCCACTCTTCCGCCTTGGCTGGCCGAGAGCTGACCCTCGGACTCCCTCCTCTTCCTCCCTCTGGTGTCCTCCAGGTATCCACCACCGTCGAGACGTTCCAGGACTTATCGCTTCCCATCCCCGGGAAAGAAGACTTGGCCAAGCTGCACTCGGCCATCTACCAAAACATGCCAGCCAAGACGGGCCCCTGCGGAGACAACTACGCCGCCTCTCAGGGCTGGATCGCCTTCATCATGGACTACATCCGGAGGTACGTGAATTCCCCTTCGGAACTGGGGATGGGGGGGGGGGAGAGGATGGGAGTCCAGAGGAAAATGTCCAAAAGTTTGAGAACACAGGGGGGGGGGGGGTGTCTTGGCTGACTTTTAGCCCTTCGAACGGTAACCAGAAAGGACCAGGCAGCCAAGAAAGGGATGGCCAGATCAAGATGGGCTCAGTGAAGCTTCCGGGTGGATTTCCAGCATTGGCCTGAGCTCAGAGAAGCATTTCAGAGGAGACGTCGATGGCGTTTGCTGGTCGATCTTCCATCCGGAGGAATCCGACAGGAGCCGGGCCTCGGGGAGCAGGAGACCTTGAGGGAGTCGGATGAGAGTCACGCACCCCTTCCCTCTTTCTTTTGACAGGCTTCTGGTGTCCTGCATCCCCAGCTGGTTTTGGGGGCCCGTGGTCACCCTCGAGGACTGCCTGGCGGCCTTCTTTGCCGCCGACGAGCTGAAAGGTACGTCCGTCGGAGCAGGGGCTCCTTCAGAAATCTTCCAGGTGGTTCGCTGTCCCTAAAACTAGGACAAAAACGAGACCGGTTCGGTTTTCAAGGGGACGGACAGGTTTGCCGCGCTCGCCTCCTTGCCGGGAACCGAGCGCTCTTGTCGGTTAGGCAAGAGAGACCAGGATACACCATCAGGGGTTTCGCTGAGGGGCCAAGCGGTTCCCCCTGTGGCGTTGGAAAGCAGAGACGGGATGCGGCTTATCGGTGAAACTGGAAAGGGAACGAACGGCCAACGGGAACGCCCGGGCTGCACAACCGTCCAGCCAGGTAGACGGGAACGCCGGAGCCCGAAGTCGCCACCGTGGCTGCTCAGCCATAGAAACTCGGGGGGGGGGGGAGGGCAGCGTTTGGGGGAAGGCCACCCCTCGAACGTCTTACGCTCCTTGAAATCCCTTACTAAGGGTCGCCGTGAGTCGGCAGCCGTTTGACGGCACGGAACGGTAGTGAGGAGGAGGAGACGCAGGGGAGTGAGGGGAAAAAAAACCTTGCCGGAGAGCAGCCGCTGTTCAGAGAACACAAAACTGTGCTAGACCTCGTCAAGAGACTGGCCAGATTGTAAAGCAGCTGCAGAAATGCGAAGAAGCTTCCCCGTTTTTTGTCACATTAAGGGGTTTTTGCTCTTTTCAGGTGACAACATGTACAGCTGTGAACGGTGTAAAAAGTAAGTCTCTCTTCTCTCCTCCTTTTGAAAGGGGCCTCTTTTCCTCTCTCTGTGGCTTTCTAGAGGGGGGTGCTTCCCCCCGTGACCTCTACTGTAGGGGCCCCCTTATTCGTGGGATCAGGATTCGCTTATCCACGGCCTAAAAACTATGAAAAATACGTCTAGGGTTTGGTATTAAAATAGCGTTTGCTGTCATCCACATTTTTCGGCATCCGTGCGGGGACCTGAAACCGATCCCCTGCAGATACGGGGGTGGGTGTGTTTCCTACCATATATGCTTTAAACTCTGAAGACGGCCGAGATGGATGTTTGCAAAGAGTTGGGAGAATAACAACCCGTTTAACGTGGAGGATCGGTGTAAAGAAAGGTGGAATAGAGCTCTTGGCGAGAAGTTTACATGCAAATGGGAAGTCAGAAAGGGAACTTTGACAGCAAATTATTTTAAGGACATGTAGAAATGTTCTAATACACGTATTTGGGAAAGGTGAAGAATATACCCCACGACAAGAATCATGATATATTTGGGAGAGAAACGGGGCGTGTCAATTTTAAAAAGAAAAGAAAAAAACCCGCTAGGGGAGAAGAGGGGAGCTGTGGTTGTATCGAATACGGTGAATTTGGGTTTGAAATTGAGTTTTAAGTTTCTGTTGTCATGTCCTTTAAGGAGATTTAAGGCAGGGTGAAAAGACTTTAAATCCATAAATTATGTTGCTTTTTATTTTTTGTCTTTTATTTGCCCTATTATTGTTTTGTTATTAAAATAAATAAATAAAATGAATCAACCTCTCTGAAGACGGCCTCGGAAGCCTTCGAGGCACTGGGTCCGAACAGCAGGGATGAAGGCTTGACCCCGAGCCGAGGTTGACGTGAGCCGCTCTTGCTCAGCCTGTTAGAAAGGCAGAAAGGATGAAAAGCACGGTTTGGGGGTTTGCAATTCCAGATTTGCCCGGGGGAGAGCTAGAACCCGATCCTCATTTTTTTAAAATTTACCCCTCTTCTCTTTCCTTCCCCAGGTTGCGGAATGGGGTCAAATACTGTAAAGTTCTCCGACTCCCCGAGGTAAGCGGTTTAAGCCTTGACTTGGTGGTTTGGCCAGAACTTTAAAGAGCGGCAGCGATCCACCCTCGTTCGTCCTGAACGAGCGCTCTTGGGTTCCGTTCAAGGTGAAGGTTGGGACTGGAAGGTATTTGGGTAGAAATGTTGCTTTAAATTAAAAGCTCAGAGATCTGGGAGGCTCCCAGCTTGGGTACCTCAGGTAAACGGGTCTTCTTCTTCCCCCTGACAGCTCCCACTTAGGTTGGGAACCCTCTGCGAGCCTGCTCAGGTGTTAAGATCATCAGGGGAGGCCTTTTTCTGGGTCCTGCCAGCCTCACAGGCACACCTGGACAGAACCCTTCTGTGTTGCTTCTTCCAGACTCTGGAACTCCCTGCCACTGGAGGGCCAGGCTGGCCCCCTCTTGGCTGCTCTTCCACAAGCAGTTAAAAGACCTTTCTCTTCAGGCAAGCTTTCCCTGTGTGACTGGCGGCCTGGGCGGGCATGATTGAAATGGGCGGTTGCGCCTTCCTGCTTGGAATATGTTTTTCATGCGGCTTTGGCTTCCCGTTTTTCGAGTGTGGCATTTTGGGCGATCCTTTTAAGGATTTGCTTTGAGCTTTAAAGATGGCCTTTTTAAAGGTGTAAAGCTCGCTTGGGCCCTTCTTAAGGAGAAAGGCGGAGTAAAAATATTTTAAACAAATAAATGAAGCTGCCGTGGCCATCCCCCCCCCCCCCCCCGAGCCACGTGGGTCTCTGATTTCAGAGCAGGAAAGGGAGACCCAGATTTGCCTGAGAAAGTTGGTCCCAAAATCACCCAGTGAGGTAGATGGTTAAATGAAGACTTGAACTCCGGTTCCCCTTGATCTTACTCAGTCTAGCCACTCCACTCCACTTTCTTTCTGCTTATCTTCCTCGGGAAAAGCCCTGTTGTTCATGGCTTGAGCAGCAGGCTTGCAAATCCACCGGTCGCGCTGAGCCGCGTTCGATTTCTCTCCTCCTAGATTTTGTGCATCCACCTGAAACGCTTCCGGCACGAGGTGATGTACTCCTTCAAAATCAACAGCCACGTCTCCTTCCCGCTCGAAGGCCTGGATCTTCGGCCTTTCCTGGCCAAGGAGAGCGTCTCCCAGATCACCACCTACGACCTCTTGTCTGTGATCTGCCACCACGGCACGGCGGGCAGTAAGTCCGGCTCCTGCCTGCTTTAAGTCGGTCTGGAGGCAGCGGGAAAGCCGCTGGCAAAAGCAGAGATACTGGGAATCCAGAAGAAGGTCCACCTTGTGTGGGAGCCACATCCCGGCTAGTTCTTCTCCTTGTGGCTAGCCTACCTGTGGAGGAGGGGGGGGGCGATGGAGGGCCAGAGAGAGGATTGGTTCAAAGCAGATGCTGGAAAAATGTGGATTATAGCGAACACTATTATAATAGTGAATGTTATACATAGGATGGTATCTGGCTCTCTCTCGTGGCCAGTTCTGATAATACAGGGTGAAAATTCTAGATTTTTTTTCTTTTACCGTGCTGTGTGTAGCGTTTGCTATTATCCACGGTTTTCAGCATCAGCGGGGGGGCTTACAACCAATCCCCCATGGATATGGGGGTCCTACTGTACTGTGGATTTATAATAAGCCCAGTGTGATTCACATCCAGCTGCGTTCTAGTTCCCGTCTGCTATAGTCCCGGGGCCTCCGTTCTCTCACACCTCCTCCTCCGCCAGAGATTAAGTATTGCTCGAGCCTTCCGGTAAATATCTCCCTTCCTCTAAGGTGGCCACTACATTGCCTACTGCCAGAACGTGATCAATGGCCAGTGGTACGAGTTTGATGACCAGTACGTCACAGAGGTACACGAGACGGTGGTGCAGAATGCAGAGGCCTATGTTCTGTTCTACAGGTAAGGGCTTCACCGGCCAGGCCTTCTTCGATGACGGTGACGCAGAGCAGGGGGCGAAAACAGGGCGTGCTGCTTTGGGTTCCCGACAGGCTGAGTCTCAGGAAAAACTTCTTAACTGTTAGAGCAGTACGACAATGGAAGCCATGAACTTGGAAGGTGGTGGTTAGTGTTCCAATTCTGGAGGCCTTCAAGGGAAAACTGAACCACCCTCGGTCAGGTCTGCTTTGAGTTGGATTCCTGTCTTGAGCAGGGGGTTGGACTGGATGGCCTCAGAGGCCCCCTTCCAACCCCATCGTTCTGTGATTTTAGGGAGGATCGTTAAATTAAGGAAACCCTGCTTCATTCTCAATCCAAAGGTGCTCCAGTCCACACGGCCGCCTTATTCTGCTCTCCGATTGGCCTGAGAGTCAGCAGCATAAAACCCGTGGCTATTTGGGGTGCCATTGAACACCCAGCCTTCAACTCTAGGAGGTTCTAGATCAGATAAAGGGCGCCTGGAGGGGCCCTCGTGGGCCGTGCTGCTTTGCCGTCGTCATCATCGTAGAACGGCAGAGGAGGAAACGGGGACCCTATGAGATCATCACGGAGTCCAGCCCTGGTCAAGGAGGCCCCGTGGGGGGGAATCGAGCTCCCGACTTCTGGCTCCGCAGCCAGAGGGCTTAAACCCCCCTGAGCGATCACCCTCTTCGCCCACCCACCTTGCTTCCCAACCTGTCCCTCCAGGAAGAGCAGCGAGGAGGCCGTGCGGGAGCGTCAGAAGGTGGTCTCGTTGGCCACCATGAAGGAACTGGGCTTACTCCAGTTCTACATCTCCCGGGAATGGCTGAACAAATTCAACACCTTCGCCGAGCCCGGGCCCATCACCAACCACACCTTCCTGTGCGCCCACGGAGGTGAGAGGGGCAGGTGGACCGGGGGGGGGGGGGAAAGGATGAGGAGACGCCCCCTTTCCAGGACAGTTGCTACCTCCCGTGCCGAGCGGCAAGAGCCGTTTGCTGTCTGCAACGAAGGCCGTTTGGTCTTTCCAAACCTGGTGTCGCTGACGGATTGTGACAGACGAGGACTCGGGAGACCCGGGTTCGAATCCCTGTTTGGCTGTAGAAACTCCCAGTGCGGGTGGCAGTGGTCGGACCACTCCTTAAATATCTCACTGACCTGGAAAACGGATCAGAAAGCCCCTCTCTGCCAGACTTGACTTCGTAGGTGAGCCAGCGGTCGGAGGGTGCAAGGCAGAGCTGCCTTCCCCCTAAAGACGTGAGCTGAAATCTTCTCCTCTCCACCCGCCTCCGAGCTGACTTCGGGAAGAGTCCTTTCCTTCTGGGGTGTAGCAAAATTGCTGTCATTCTCAGCTCGAGCATTAAGACAGCGCCCCCCCCCCCCCCAGAAGGTATGCCGTGCTTAACGCCCGCCCGCCTTCTCCACATTTCCTTCCAGGCATCCCTCCGAATAAGTACCATTATATTGACGATCTCGTGGTGATCCTTCCTCAGAATGTGTGGGAGTATCTCTACAACAGGTAGGGAGTCCGCCTTTGCTTCCGGGGGGGTGCTCGGGCCTCAAGAGTGGCCCCAGTGCCAACCCTCTCATGGGCCAGGAAGGAGGCCTTTAGCCTCGGGGGGGGTGTGTGTGTGTGCCCCAAATCGAGAGGAGCTCAAAGGGTGGCCTCAAAGGCTCAAGACGGCTCCCGTCACAGGAAAAGGGCTCGGATATTCGGGGGGGATGCCTAGACATGCTGTGCACGCTACAAAATGTGGATTCTGGCGAACTTCATTAGCCAGCAGTATACATCGCAGTCCCTGGTTCCCTCTCGTGGCCAGTTCTGGTAATGACATTGTGGGAATATGTTTCTCTAGCTCCGTGCTTCCCAACCTTGAGTCCCCAGATATTCTTGGACTGGAATTCCCAGAAGCCTTCACCATCATCTCTGCTGGCCAAGATTTCTAGGAGTTGCAGTCCAAGAACATCTGGGGGACCGAAGGATGGGAACCCCTGCCTAGCGAATGCTATACCTAGCTAGTATGGTCTCTGGCTCTCTCTAGCGGCCAGTTCTGGGAACGTCATTGTTAAAAATATATATTTTGGGATTTTTCTTTTAATATTTTCAGTCCGTGGATAAGTGAATCCGCAGATACGGATCCCAC
This sequence comes from Intellagama lesueurii, assembly GCA_037013535.1. Classification (NCBI taxonomy): domain Eukaryota; kingdom Metazoa; phylum Chordata; class Lepidosauria; order Squamata; family Agamidae; genus Intellagama; species Intellagama lesueurii. The sequence continues at coordinate 1,929,744 of JBAJHW010000017.1, read as the reverse complement.
TGATTGAAGGGGTCCTACTGTAGCTTGTGCTAGAGTGACATGTTTTGTTTTAAGGAGGTGCTGGGATTTTTTGAGGCATGCAGCTGTAGAAGTGTGGGTCTCATCCTTACTTACCCCACATTGGTGCATGTGGGGGGAGGGAGACGGCTGCCCGGCCGCCGTCCCACCCGCACCCCTCCAGCTCCCAGCGTCGTCCTCCTTGTGTACAGGTTCGGCGGTGGCCCAGCTGTGAACCACCTGTATGTGTGTTCGGTGTGCCAGGTGGAGATCGAAACCCTGGCCAAGCGGAGGAAGGTGGAAATTGACACTTTCATCAAGGTACCGTCTCCGGCGGCCGACCGGCCCACGAGGGCAGGGAACCAAAAGGTGGCTTCAGAAGGCCGAAGAAGACACACACATACACACCCCGGCAGCTGGTTGATCCACTGGCAAGGGTCCCTTCCTGGGTGCCCCGGAGCAGAGAGTAGCCCGCCTGGCTTCTTGGCCCCCTGTAATTTGGGAGCAGAGAGCCTGCGCCCACCCGATGTGGCTAGATCAAATTCTTCCCCCTTCCTGGTCCAAGGAGAGACCGGCTCGGGCAGAGCGCCGTTCTCCGCAGCACGTGGAGTGCGTTCCAGGAGGTTGATGGAGCATTTTGCTCTCTCCCCCCCCCCCCCCATATCTGCAGGGGATTGATTTCGAGCCCCACTCCGCATGCTTAAAAATGCAGATTATAGTGAACGTTATTTTAATAGTGAACACGACCCAAGGCATGATCTCTGGCTCCCTCTTGTGGCCAGTTCTGGTCACTTCACCATTGAAAATATATATTTGGGGGATTTTTCTTTTCATGTTTTTAATATTTTTCAGACCGTAGATTAAGTGAATCAGTGGATACTGACCCCACAGATACGGGGTGGGGTTTGAGTCCTAGCGTATTGCACTAAGGAACAGGATTTTTGCCAATGATTAACTTCTTAAAATAGTGTCACAAAAAACAGACATTAAGCAACACAGCAGGTAAAAGACAGTTCGACCTAATAACCAGTGGGATGATATAAAAAGGACATTAAATCAGCTGTGGCCATGGGGAGGGCGGGGTTCCCCGCGGAATAACAGTATTCATAACCCTACCCTCGTTGGCATCGTTTCTCTCTCCTCTGTTCCTTTTCTCAACCAGCTGAACAAAGCTTTCCAGGCGGAAGAGTCTCCCAGCGTCATCTACTGCATCAACATGCAGTGGTTCAGAGAATGGGAATCCTTTGTCAAAGGCAAGGATAACGGTAAGGAGCCTCCAGGGACGTTGGCAGGGTGGCAAGAATAGAGGGCATGACCCCTAACCACCAGGCAAACCATCGGGAACACCGTTTGGATCGTGGCCCCACCGTACCTTTGTTTGAAATACAGTTAAGACCCCAGTGTCGGCGAGGAGTCGGTGCCAAGCTTCCCTGCGGATGCCGGAAAACGCGGATGATAGCAAACGCTCTTGTAAAAGCCAACACGATCCATAGCAGGGTCTCCGGCTCCCTCTAGGGGGGACAGTTCTGGTCACTTCATCGTTAGAAATATATATTTCTAGGATTTTTCTTTTAATATTTTCAGATTGTGGATAAGGGAAGCAGTGGATACTCGTCCCATAGATACGGGAGGCATACTATAAATGTAACTAGAGTAAGCAAAGGTGTGTTCGTGGTTGTTTCATTTGGGCCCTAAAACAGGAGAAAGGCCCTTCCCTTTTCAAGAAGAACCCCAGACTACCCTGTTTCTTTGCCAGTTACTAGGAATGTGTACTTCAGATTTTTAATTTTTTAAAATTTTTTTGGACTACCATCCCATAATTCTCCTTTCTGGCAGTCCCATCTGCAGGACCTGGACTTTACAGACACCTAAATTGTGCTCGCCTGGAGAGAAGGTCTAGCTGTGAGACTTCAAGCCTAGGATCGGCCTTACTTCCTGTTTGAAAAGGAGGCTTCTTTTTTCAGACAGGAAGTGAGGTCTGTCCAAGGCACGGAACCTGCCCGCTGGGCCTTCTCTCCAGGCGAGCACAATTTAGGTGTCTGTAAAGTCCAGGTCCTGCAGATGGGACTCCCAGAAAGGAGAATGATGGGGTTTGTAGTCTAAAAAAATAAAAATGCCCATGTTTTCTAGCTACATCCTATGAAAATCATGCCTGTAATGTGAGAAATATCCAGTCCTGGTTAAGAACGAGAGGACGTGCAAAGGAGGCATGGCCTAGGAAGGGAACAGGGAGCCCACCGGGGGGCGGGGGGACGACGACGATGGGACGCATTCCTTCCGTGGAGCAGAAACCAACCTTGGTGGAAGACAGTTCTGCCCTGGGCTTCTGCCCGACGGGCGTTGAGTGGCCTGAAGGAGTCAATGTGTTCCCACACGTGGTTTTCCTCTCCAGCAGAACCGCCCGGACCCATTGACAACAGTAAGATTGCTCTGGCCAAAGGAAGCGGCCACATCCAGGTCAAGCCGGGTAAGATCCCTGGGTTTTTTTTCCGGCCCTTTTCCGCTCTCCTCTACCTAACGGTCTCCCACGCAGCATGGTTGTTCCCGAATGCTAAATGTGACTTTGGATCCGTGTCGGTGTTCGTAACTTACTATTGCTGACGGCAATGATAATAGAGGAGGGCCCCCTGTATCCGTACGTTGCGTGGTCCCTGTCTCCATCTAGTGTCTTGTTCTGGCAAATACACCCTGGCAATACATATAAATCTGTCTTCCTGGGTTTTTTTATTTAGTATTTTCAGGCAGTGGATCAGTGGATACTGATCCCGCAGATAAGGGGAGTGCTACTGTAATTGTGTTTTTTTATAAGACAAGATACCAGTTTGCTGTAGTATACGCCTTTGGGACCACCCCCCTCCCCCCAGTCCTTCACTGGCTCACTTTCCTGACGGCTCCCGATGCATTTGCAGGAGCGGATTACGGGCAGATTTCGGAGGAGACGTGGATGTACCTGAGCACGCTTTACGGCGGAGGCCCCGAGATCGCCATCCGGCAGAACGTGGCCCAGGTGCCAGAAGTCGAGAGTCTGCACGGGGAGCAGAAGATAGAGGCGGAAACCCGGGCTACCTAGGTATGCGAGCCGAGCGCCTGCTCTGCCCGTAGCGAGGTTTCCCGGCCTCTGCGTGGGTTCGGGTGTCAGGAAGCCTCTCGGGTTTGTTGGCGTCAGAAGCGCCTGCGAACGTCCGGAACCCGGCAGACAGAAACCTTACCAGGAGAGCTGGTGGCCACTGGCGCACCTCTGCGCTAGAAGCAACGGTCCGCTCTGCCGACGGTCTGCCGGGAAAATAGCGTGAGTGACCCTCCACCCTCTCTCTCTCTCTCTGTTCTCGTTTTTGCCAGGTCGGGTCAGGACGTCGCTTCCCCACGGAGGGGCGGACAATTCTGCGCCTTCGGAGTCCGGACACTCGTTCTCTTGTATTTTTGGAACTCGGAACCTACCAAGCAACCGCCGCCGCCCTGCCTTGCCCGCAGTGAGTAACATAGCAACCCGTGTGAATTCAGCGCCCGGCCTCCTCGTGGTTCGCTCGCAGGCGAGAGAGCAGTCCCGCGGACCCCGTTTTTGCCCAGATGTTCACAATTCCAGCTGTGGAAAGAAGGGGGGGCCCTTACACAAAGGCCAGTTTGGTGTTCGATCCCCTCCCCCCACGCTCCTGCGCAGCCTTCAAAGAGCTTCTGGATTTCCTTTGACACGGCTTGGAACGAAGTTGGGAGACCCGTTTACCCCTTGGAGCTGGTTTCGCATCTGGGTCCTCCCTGCATAGATCCTCCGGCCACGACTTTGTCGACTCCTCAGGCACCACCTGGCGGTCCGCGGTGGTATCGTAATTTTATTTCCCCGGCCTCGTTTTTGTCTATTTCGTCGTAAATGTAGCAGTTCTGCTGGAGCCGACCCAGAAGACAGGTGGGGCGTTTTCGGGCGGTCCCCAAATGCCACCCCTGTTCTAATCCAGAGGCTGGCGGGGGCCACAAAGTCTGGAAGGCAAACCCCCTTCCTTCCTTTTTATTTTCTGTTGCACAGAAATGGATTTTGCTTCCCTTCTTCTGATGGGAGACGAGCTATCGGAACGCCAGATTCATCCCGCAAATTAACTATTTATTTATGTATTTACTTGCAAGGCTCAAACCACCCCCCCCCTTTAGCCCCTTTATTGTATTCAAGACGGCTTCTACCACACCCCACGGACACCCCACAACTCTTAGAGAACCAGACACAGCTGGGCAGTGTTGCCACCCCATGGACCTTGGCTGCCCGGAGAAAGCAGGTACCCCTAAATCAGCCCTTTGCAGTGGCATCATCTCATGCAGGGTGATCTGGTGTACCCCAGAGGTGTCCCCAGAAACCCGACAAGCTAGAAGTCCAGGAACCACCACTGAAGCTGGACCTGTGGTTTGGTTCAGTCTGAGCCCCTCCCCTTCTGTGGTAGACGCGCCGGTCTTGCAGCCCCCCTAGTCTACGGGATGTGGCAGATTCTCGGGGGATATTCCTCCCGCCCCGCTATCCCGGGGGGTAGATCCATTTATCCACAGGACTCATTTATTGAACGCAACACTGAATTTGGATGGGATGCCCGAGTACAGAGACACTCGAGGGAAGAGAGTATAAGATTACCACTGTCTCAGTGGTGCGATTGACACAACGTGGCACTCTCTTCTACACACACACACACACACACACACACGACAGTCCTTCAAGCCTCGCTGAAGGCTTCGTGGATTCAGCGCCATTGCTCTGCGGCCAGCCGGTGTTCTCAGGGGTTCAGTGGCAGACGCGAGAGACCAAGATCTGTAACGAAAATTCGGCATTTGGAGATTTGTGTGTGTGTGGTGCAAAAGTGTCTTCTGCGAATCCGTGGTTCTCCTTTCCAAAAGCAAACGAAGACAGAGCGCTCTTAGATGTTTCTCCGTGTTTCTGTGTTTTCCCCGTGGATGGTTACACCTACAAGACCCTCTTCCGAGCAAAGGAACGCTTGATTCGTGAACGTTCCATGATTCGTGACACACCCAGTAGCACTTCCTATATCTTGCCGTGGGACTTCTGGGGATCCCTTTGTCACCGTGGTCGTGCTCTCCGTGTGCGTTTTCCAGAGATGGAGCGCTCGAGACTGTTCCCAACCGGCGCGCCCGCGTTTTCGTCCTCCTGTGCTAAGAACATGAGCCAATAAAACTTGCTTGCAGTCAAAGTCCGCGAAATTTCGCATTGTTTGTGTTTTGTCCGTGCTCGCCCTCGTTGCCGCGTGAGCCGCCGTGTACACAGCCAGGTTGTCTTCAAGCTGAAGCTCAGCTGTGCCTCCCCGGCCTCCTTACGCTGTAAGAGTACCTTGGTCCGGGTCCACCCCATTGCGCGAAGGCCATTTTCAAATCTGTCTCCGCCTCTCTCAGTGGCCAAGAATTTTTTTTATTTTATTCTGTGCACCAAAGCTACAGCAGGACCCCCTTACCCGCGGGATCAGTATCTGCTGATTCACTTATCCACAGTATGAAAATATTTTTTTAAAAAATTTCCCAGAAAAGAAAAATCCTAGAAAGATATATTTCTAGAGATGAAGTTACCAGAACTGCCCACTAGAAGGAGCCAGAGACCGTGCTACGTATAGCATTTATTAGCATAATAGTGTTTGCTATGTATGTTTGCTATAATCCGCGTTTTTCACCATCCGCAGGGGGCGCTTAGAACCAACCCTCGGTGGTTATGGGGGGGGGAATCCTACTTGCATGGCAATTCTTGAGATCATAGGCAGCTAACGTTTTAATGCAAAGTGATATTTAATGGGCTGAACACATTTCATCTTGCATTTTTAAATCGCAATCAACAAGGCTTGTACGTGCTTTCAAACGGAAGCATTTTATTTGATAGAATTTTGTCTCCAGAAACAAATGAGTCGAAACACCAAAATGTCTTTACACTTGGGAGAGGGGGGCTATACTGAAACCATACACGCACGCCCATTGAAGATGCCACCATAACCTAGATTAAAAAGAATCCAGTGTCTAAACACACAGAAATCAATATATTTTTTTTGTAAAATTAAAAAAAAAGTGCTCGACGTCATATGTTAAAATATAATTTGGCTTTTAAAAAAATCTTCTTTGACACCTTCAAGCATGAGAGGGGAATGGAATCAATACATCGCAGAACCTTTGAAAAATAGTCAGCATTAAAACACAACTTTTCAGTAAATATGTTTCTTTTCTCTCGTCTATTTACATATGTTAAGAAAGGGTTTGGGGGAGAGAAGGGGGGAAAGGGTGACTTTCGAGGCGAGAGGCCCACTCCCACCTCCCCTTTTCAGTTTCTGAGGCTGAATTCCTCTTAAGTGCAGATGGAGCTTTTTCTTAGCACAAGATCCTCACCACCACCCCCTTTCTGTGCACAGAGCTGTCCTCTTGCATCATAAAAGAAAATAATAATCCAGAAATAGATGTTTTCATCCTGTATTACCAGAAAGGGCTCCTAGAGGGAGCCAGAGACCATGCGATGCATTATTCAACAAGACGACTCCAAGGCATGGTCTCTGGCTCCCTCCAGTGGCCGGTTCTGCTAAACACATCCTGAAAATACGATAATTGTATTAAGCACCCCGGCACTTGGTGGAGAGTGACAGATGGGAGCCCTTTCACCAGATATCAGTGGAGCAGGTAGCCTTGCATAAGAACCTGTCGCTGGAGGGGCCCTCCTGCGACCAGCCAGACTCCCCCGGGAAGCTCACGAGCACAGCATGAAGGCAGCAAGACATTTGTTTTTCTCCAGTATTCCACATTATTTTCAGAGGTAGAGTGCCTCTGGAGCTGGAGGTTCCACTTGCATTTCCCTGGTTTCTGCTACTGGCAGCGTGACCCTGGGGGAATGTCTGTCATCTGATTTTACAGCCATCTACGACAATGAGCTGTCCATGCTGTAGAAAGGTTCCCATGCTCTCTGCTACAGATTTTGGTTGTTTTTTTAAAATGTGCATGGTAAAACAGGGGGAGGTGGGCGGTGGAACCCATACACCAAGGGAACCTACCCTCCATGAAGTCAAACTGCTGGCCTAGAATTACCGAAACACCACCATCGCCTTGCCTTGGGCGTCTTGCCTGCCGTGATCGGATGATGCCGGGACTTGAACCCCAAACCACGGGGATGCAAAGCAGGCCACAACTTCACCGCCATTCCGAATCTTTGCAAGCTGCCGGCTGGATTAAGTAAAAGTTAGGTCGGGTTTGGTAAACAGATAAAGGGCCTGTTTATTGTTAACTTTGTCCACCGAAAAAGCATCGTGACGGGAGCGAGACCGAGAATCTTCTCGGGAGCGCAGTCTGCGCAGTGGTCCCGGGTGTCGATGCTGCTGCAGGCCTGCCCGTAGAATCAAGGAGAGCTGGAGGCCGCCTCGGGGGTACCTTCTGCATCCCCGGGGTTCCCCACCGGTGCTGAACGGAGGAGCTGCCCCGGGCCCTCCCTCGACGCAGGTCTTCGGGCGTTCCAGAGGCACGAGGAAAAGGAGGGGAGCCGGAAGGCAGCAGCAGGCAAACCTGAACGGGCTCGCCTAGGGCGCTCTGTGGCTGTCAGGGGCGATGGAGCGGCTTTCCCCTTCCAGCCACAGCGTTATCAAAAAAAAAAAAAAAAAAGATTTAAAAGCGGGCCCAAGGAACGGGCGGCGTGGAAAGGGAGGGTCGGAGGGAGACAGGCAAAAAGAGGTGAACGAGCCAAGAGTGCAATTTCGCTTTTGATGCGGTTTTTTTGGAAACGCTGAAATAAATAACGCCAGATTGTGCGGAGACGGCATGCGAAAGAGAAAGAGCGAGAGAGAGCAGCTCTCCTGATGCGAAACGAAAAGAACCAAATAAATAAAAACAGCAGCAGTGAGCTTAAAAAAAAAAAGAGGCAGGCAGGCTCGGGCGAGGCGACAGGGCGAGCATGCGGGCAGGAAGGCGGTGGAAACCGAGGTCTGCGGGAGGCGAGCCGGCTGGAAGCAGACTTACAGGGTCGGGGCCGGTGTGTGTGTGTATGTGTGTGCAGCTAGATGGAGTGGCCTCTGCCCTAGGCCAGTGGCTGGGCTCTCCGGACACACAGCCAGCTCAGGGCTAGCACACGCCAGCTGTGGCACAGCTGGCTGGATTCGTCCTGGGCATCGTTGCGGGCAAAGCTACGGATAAAATGAAACCCAGCCTGGCTGGAGAGGGGGAGCGGGGGCAATGCCCACCTTCTGGAGAGACACAGCAGGAAAGGATGCCACCCCCACCCACCCCCCGAGGGCAAAATAAGGAGAAAAGGACAAGCTGTGCAGAATATGGCTTTAGAGGAAGGGACTCTGTGGTGCTAGATCACCCGGGGCCGACCCGCTTCCCCCCGTTTGCTACCGCTAGCCCAGACCTTTGTTTCCTGCAGAGGTGGTGGAGGGGAATACAGTAGGACCCCCCCCCCATCCATGGGGGATCGGTTCCAAGCACCCCGCGGATGCTGAAAAACGCAGATGGCAGTGAACACAATTATACTAGTGAACGCTGTACCTAGCCTGGTCTCTGGCTCCCTCTCGTGGCCAGTTCTGGCAACTTTGTGTTTAGAAATAGGTATTTATGGGATTTTTCTTTTAATATTTTCAAACCGTGGATAAGCAAAATCAGCAGGTACTGATCCCGTGGATGAGAGGGTTGTACTGTACTCCTTTCCCACCCTTCTAGTTCTTCCTTTTAATGATTGGAAAGGTGGTGGAGGCTCCCAAAAAAGAGTCAGGGAGTATTTGTGCCCCCCCCCCCCCCCGGGGCTGCATTTCGCCGACCTCGGTTCGAGCCTTTTCCCATTTTCTCAGAGCTCCTCCCAAACAGCTATCGATGCTCAGGGGGAAATCCATGACTGGGGTGACCCATTTTAGCCATTAAGAAATTGAAATTTAGCAGGAAGACTCGACTCTTGAGAGATCTGGTAGGGTTCAATCCTGCTTGGGCCAATAACAAGTCAATGGATCGAGCCATCCTCCTCAGAAAGGAGGAGCCCGAGACTCCTTTCATTCGGTTCTGGCGAGCAGGTCTTAAAAAGGATGTAGGATCCCGCTGGGATTCCCTACGCCTGGCTCTACTGGGGGGGGGGGGGGGAGAAGAAGGCGGCTAAGTGGGGAAGTGTTTGGCTTGGTTCGGATCACACCTTGGCTTGGAAGGCGCCCACTCGCAAGCCACCCTACCTCTCGGCCTCGGTTTCCCCTCGGTAAAATGGGAAGCCCATTGCCTGGCCTTGCATATCTTTTCCAGAAACCCTCTGCTGGCCAGAAGGGGTGTGTGTGTGTGTGGGGGGGGTGTTCGTGGCAAAGGCAGTGCCAACCGGATTTTCCTGGTGTGTCTCTCGAAAGGAGAACCAACAGATGCGGCAGGAAAGCCCATTCGCTCCAGGTTAGGCACAGCTCAAACCGTGGCACGGACAGGGGGGGGGGGAGAAAGATGGGTTAGTCACACGTGGCAGGTGGCATGCTGGGGGGGCGGCGCGGGGGTGAGTGGCAAGCACAACCGAGTGATGACTTTGGACGCCGGGATGGGACACAGACGGGGGTTTTTAAAGCGGGATATTTTTTTTTAATTCTTCCTCCGCCAGCTTCCTCGGCTAGGGGAGCACCGGATCCGTTATGAGTGGTTTGAAAAAATACCTCCCCCCCCAAAAAAAAACACGTTTTAAAAAACCCAAAAAAAAAAACCCCACAGCCCTGCTACGAACAGGGTGCCTTTAAAAACAAAATAAAAATCAGACCACTGTTTCTCCTCCTGCGCCCAGCTCGCCCCGAGGCTCTTGCATCGCAGCCGACACGTTTAGGGATCTACAAAACACAGAGAAGAAGGAAAAAGAGAGAGAGAAGAAGTTGTTCTATTAGGGTGCAAACGTGGCGGGGGAAAAGAGAGTTCGGGACGGGAGGCGTTCACAAATTTGACGGAGCTACGAGAAAACGAGAAAGAGAGAACCCCCATCTTCCAAGCGGCAGAACGAGGAATGAATGGGTCTCAAGGTGACGAGGGGCGAAAAATCGCACACGACAAGACAGATGTTGGGAGACGGCGCCTTTGAAGGGCACCCGCCCTCTACGCAACCAGCCACAAGTAAATATTGAGCGAGGGCACCCACGAACGTGCCCACGGGGATCATTGCCACAGGGGAGTCCTTCTCGCTTAAGTTGTGTTTTCTTGGATGGAGGGTGTGTGTGTGTCTTTGTTGAGTGGGGGGGGCTTGAGGTCTGGACCCACGGGGTCCCAGGAGGTGGTGGAACAGCTGCCGACGGGCTGCGGGGAAGCGTGAGGGGGGGGGAGAGTAATTGGAAGGGGAGGGTAACCTCTTACCCAATATGCCTCACCTCTTTGCCTCAATTCCTGCAAGCATGTCTTGCAACCCTGATCGACAGGGGAAAGAAGCAGCCAGCAGGGAGAGATTTAAATATCATCATCACCACCACCACCATCATCACTACTACCGCCTGGTGCTCTGAAGCTGCCCAGCCTTGAATGTCACACTGGACCAGAGATCCTTGTTGCGACATGGAGGCGCATAATCATACAATAACGCTATCGTAGATATAGATGGGAATCATCCTCCAGAGGACCCCCAGGGGGGCTCTACAGGGCACCCCGAGACACCTCTGGGCTTAGCCGTCCTTCCCGTAAACCAAACCCTTCCCACGGAGATTTGCCCTCGTGAACTTTTATAGGCTGGAAGGAGATGGTTATTAAAAGAATGTACTGGCCTGCCGGAGGGGGGGCAAGGGGGACGGCCGGCCGCTCTGCCCCGGGTCATCCCTGGGATGTCTGGTTCCTGATTCTGGGGCCCATGGTCTGCCTCTCGGAGCCCCCGACGGACAACGGTGTGAAAGGTAGAACGGGGAGACCCGGAGAGCCAACACACTTCTAAGTGCTGGGAGGAGATGCTAGGAGGGGACCCTTAACCCACGTTTCACCTCCCAAAATTCCTGGGGTTTATCTGGTAGATGCCGGGCCCCACGGCGTCTTCTGGTCCGACCAAGCAAGACCCCCGTGTTAGGTGTCCCCCCCCCCAAGTCTGTCATCGAGATTAATAATATCCATGTGCCGTGAAGCCAATTTTGACTTACAGTAACCATTTCCAGGTAGAGAACACACTCAGAAGGGGTTTCCCCTTCCTTTCTTCCGGGGGGACCCCTAGGATCGCTGTGCAGCTGGCCCAAGGCCACCCAGGCTGGCTCTTCTTCTCCCAGGAGGCCCAGTGGGAGGAATCGAACTCCAAACCTCTGGCTCCACAGCCAGAGACCTAAGCCAGGGAGCGATCCAAGTTTTCCTCCGGCCCTGCCCTTTTCCCCCCAAAGGGGCTACTGACGCTCTCTTGTCAATAGCCACGGACATCAAGAGGAGCGTTTAGAGAGGTTTCTCTACAGGAATCTAGCAGGGCGTAACTTACCGTTCGCATAACAGTAAATGCCAGCAGAAGGGAGGAAGAGTAAAATTACTATGTCTCAGAGCAAACATCACAGTCAATGATCCTATAGGTATGTTTTCACTCCTTATGATTTCTTTTAGCAGACATTAACGGCTACGATTTGCTCTAAGGCAGCGGCGAAGCTACTTGGAAGCAGAAGCTGTTGATCATTCACTATGAAAAATAAAAATCTACCCAAGGAAGCAGGGCAAAAATCCAGGTTTAGGCAGTCACAAAGCAGCATCCGACCACTAGGCGGAAGGGGAGACTAGTAAGGCGTGCCATACCGGCTCTTCAAAGAAAAATCCCACAAAGTTGAGAAAATAAACTTTTTTCTTTTATTACAAGACGGGACGGGAATAATACAGCTAAGAGAAAACCAGCGGGAGACACGGGAGGTGTTGGGGGGGTTGAACAGTTTTAGATTTAACAAACCTTGGCTCTGAACGTGGAAATGTCTTATAATGTCGATTCTGAAGGAGGCCAAGTGGGAAACAAGAGAGAAAGGGGGGAAAAAAGGGGAAAAGCTTCAACGGCGTAAACAAGGCTTTGTCCGTCGTTATGAGTTTGACAGAAGGAAAGGATTTGGTTAGGAAAGTCAGCCAGTAAGACAGCGATTCACACAAATACATATAAAAAAAGGAGGAAAGTCCGTCACCATAGAGGAACAAACAAAAAACTCAAGTCACATTTTAGTTTGAAGTTAAATTGTACAAAACACAGATGCCCTATACAACCAATACTACCAAAAGGAGAGTCACTATGAAGAATTTCTTTTTTAAAAAAAGAGAAGTTGGCAAGCATTGACATAATCACATTAAAATAAAAAATAAAAAGAATCCCAGATTTAAAAGTGCAATGGGCCTTTGTTTACTTTTGGGAAGTTGGATCACGGGGAGAGGTTTGGAAAAGACAACCACCACGCAGCCCAAATTTCCTGCACCCTTTGCTGAGTGGAATTATTTACATTTTGGGGAGGGAAGAGATATATCATCATCATCATCCTCTTAGAACTGCAGAGCTGGAAGGGACCCTGTAAGATCATGGAGTCCAGCCCCTGTCAAGGAGGCCCCATGGGGGAATCGAACTCCCAACCTCTGGCTCCGCAGCCAGATGTCTAAGCCAGTGGTCCCCAACCTTGGGCCTCCAGATGTTCTTGGACTTCAACTCCCAGAAATCCTGGCCAACAGTGGTGGTGGTGAAGGCTTCTGGGAGTTGTAGTCCAAGAAAATCTGGAGGCCCAAGGTTGGGGACCACTGGTCTAAGCCACTGAACTATCCATATGAAATTGGGAGATACGATAAAACCTAAAAGCAGCAGTGTGGTGTAGTGGGCAGAGCATTGGGCTGAAACTCAGAAACTCCCAACCTCTGGGTCCACCTAAACCCTTGAGCTATCCAGCCCGCTAAATTACTGAACCCTAATTTGGACGTTTCACATCATCTTCATCCTCTTAGAATGGCTAAGCTGGAAGGGACCCTGTAGATCATCCAATCCAGCCCCTTGTCAAGGAGGCCCAGTGGGGGGAATCAAACTCCCCACCTTGGGCTCCGCAGCCAGAGAGACCTAAGCCACTGGCCTACCCAGCAGCTGGGGAAGGAAAGAGATCACACCCCATATTTTCTCCTGGGAAAGAAACCTCCATTGTGTAGTGCTAATGACAGAGGGTGTGAAGATTGGCATGGATGGGGAGTGATGGCCCCTCTTCCTATCGTGGCTTCTGAACGGCAAATTAAACCTTCCAGGTTGTTCGGCTGCCATGATTTCCAGATGCATAGGTCCAGCCAGGTGGAAGGAGAAATGGAGGGGTGGTCGAGATCCTGCCGGCTCAACCAGGTTTCTTTCGGTTCCTAAGATCTAGAGAAGGGTGGAAAACCCACTCAGATTCCACCGACCCAGACTCCCGGTCTACCCCGGGGTGAAATGCTGTCATGCACAGCACCAGCTTACGAGGGGCTCCAGTCCCACTGCTTTATTTTGGTGGCAAGCCTAGAATATTTCCATCCATTTTGCAAAATAATTTTCCTAATTCAAGTAGGACCCTTGCTACCAAGTGTCTACAAGTTTATAAAGCCTGGTTTCTTTTGTTGTTGGTTTTTTTGTTTTTAAAATCTCATGAAACAAGTTATAAGGTGGCCCCGGCGGAAAAATAAAACCTGTCACCTTATGTAAACTGGGGGGAAAAAACAACCACCAGTCATTCTATATATTACTTTCTACACCTTTTAGTTCCTTTTTAAATCCACTTCAGGGTGGGAAACGGCATGGGCTGCCATGTTTTAAAATACCTCCCCAAAGCATTTTTTGCCTGCAAAATTTACGAGAAAAAGTTAGTCTTGAACCAGCTTTCTTGAACCAGTTCCACGTAACGTTATTGGCAAGGTGTTATTTCCAAGCTCTGGGGTTTCACTCATCAGGAGACGAAGAATTTCTGATGAATTAAATGAATTGCTATACGGCTAAAGACTGGTTTTGTACAAATCTGGGGGTGGGATGAGGGAGAGAAATTTGGAATACGACACCGACTTCAGTCCAACGAGGACACGGACCAGGCTGCTAAGCGCTTCTGATTATTTTCAAATAAAAATACTTCTGTTGAGAGGTCATGATGCTCAAGGATCTTGCCCGAGGCAAGCCAGGTCGCCCCTTGTAAGAAGCGATTTGGGCGTTCGCCAAAAGCTACTGACTTGGCCACAAAATCAAAACTTGCCCGTAGATGCTGAACGCCGAAACACCATTCAGCCTTCCCGTTACATGTCTTTTCTGCTCATCTCCATCGGGATGGGTTGGGGCGGGGGGGGAAAGGGGATCTGACGGAACCAAACCTCCATCAACCGCTCCTCTCCGCCCGATTCCCAACCCTACAAATAAGGATCGCAAAACGGGAGGATTGGGTGAGGATGACCCCCTTTTTTTTTTACATTAAAAAAAAGGGGTCCTCTCGCCCACTGCCTGCACTTTTTTTTTGGCCTTCGATGGTGTTAAAATCGATGGGTTATTAGAAGGACCGAAGCATCGAATTGAAAAAGAAAAAAACACACTATGGCACCGTGAGGCTGGTGGAAAACCAGAGGACAGACAACCAGATACCTGGGAATAACCAGGCGCTGGGGGGTTCTCTACTCATCCTGGTGGCTCTGGTTTAAGGGACTGCACAGATAAGCACGGATGGTTCCCAAACGGAAACTTTGAGTTGTGCGGAGAGAGAGTCCTATATCCTTCCGAGAATTTTGTTTTTACAAAATCCCACCGCATGCGCATGTTTCTCCTCCCCAAGGCTTCCTGTTATGATATTGCGCACATCTGTACATAACTCCTTTGTTATCCAGGGCGAGAGAGATCCCGGGATGAGATTTCGGGATTTTCCGGACTACAAATGCCGTCACGTTCTCCCCATTCCGGGAGGTCTACCCACCTGACAGACAAGTAAACGGGCTTCGCCTGGGAGGAAAGGCCTTGACAGGAAGTCCTCGACGCTTCGCTAGGCCTAGCTCCACCCAAGCTTCCTGTTCCTGTTCCCAGGGTTAGCTGGGAGCTTTCTTTTCAGAGGAAGAAGCCTGGGCAGAACTAGGCCTAGCTCGGCCTCAAAAACCTTCCAATTTAGGCATTTTTAAGATTCCTGTGAGGTCGTCAGAACTCCCCGAATGGCGAATTACATCTCTCTAATCCCTGGTTCAAGAAGCTTGTGCCAGATGTTGCTTGCCTTCGCAGCCTGAAAGGAACCGTTTTCAAACGATTAGAAAAGGTGCTAGAATTCGACACACGGCACCTCATCTCCGAAATGGATACGCTCCCGAGAAAGATTGGCGAGACGAAGCACTCAAAAGGGCAAGGGGCCAGGGAAGCTTCCCAACCTTCTTCGCTGGAAATCTTCCCCAGCGTTCCTAAGTGCACCCCCTTCATGCCATTTTTTAACTCTGAGGCTCTCGCGATCGGATGAAAAGCTAGACAGACCGGACTCCCGTGGCACTAACCCAGTGTCCTTTCAGACGGTGTTTGTTCAGCCTTTCAGAAACGCACATTTTCAAAACAGAAGTGGGATTCGCAACAGTTCCACTTCTCTACATACGTTATGTGGACATCGCACATAATTTATTCTACCTCGGCTCGCCGTGGAGGAAGGAGGGCTTTGTAGCCACCGTTCTCTTCCTACAGCTAACTAGTTTAATTCCTATATGCTTAGAATCTTAGAACTGCTAGAGCTGGAAGGGACCCTCTAGATCATCCAGTCCAGCCCCAGTCAAGGAGGCCCAAGGGGGGGATTCGAACTCCCAACCTCTGGCCCTGCAGCCAGAGCTCTAAACCACTGAGCTGTTCTGCTTCTAAAGTATTCCCCGGGGTCTCTTCATTGGCTTTCCAAGTCGTCTCATCATCTTAGGCCGAATATCAGGAAAAAAAAACTTCTTAACTGTTAGAGCAGTACGACAACGGAACCAGTGACCTTGGGAGGTGGTGAGTGCTCCCATGCTGGAGGCCTTCAAGAGAAAATTGGACCACCATCTTTCTGCTTTGAGTTGGATTCCTGCCTTGAGCAGGGCCTTGGACTCAATGGCCTTCAAGGCCCCCTTCCAACTCCATTGTTCAATGTTTCTATTTCACAAGGACTAGAAACTTGTGATTTAATTTTTTTTAAAAAAAAAAGCTCCTCAAGATACTTAATTCTGATCCAGAACACAAACATTGCCAGTTTGTTTTCATGGGATCACAGCAGAAAAACCACAACTGTGCACCTCGACCCTGACCTGCCTTGTCGAAGGAAAAACATCCCCGATTTCACCAGCCCCATGTACGCCTGTCATGCAACGTGGGTGGAAAAGGTGACACCAAAATGAACAAGGACCGTTTCCCTACCTAAAGAAGACACGAGTGAAAATGTTCGTTAAGGCTGAACTCCTACACGTGCTTCCAAGGGAAAAAGCCCCATGAGTTAGGGGTGGAACTCATTTCCCAAGAAGAAGACGCAGGATTTAGCGGTACAAGAGGCCTCGGGGGGCGCATCTCAAGCACGCCGTTCGGCCATCTTTCTCGTTCGGCTTTTTTTCGCAACCAAGGGTGGGCCCTCGACCCTGCCCATGTGGGCTGCCGTGGTTTCCCCTCCCTCTCCGCTAAGTCCATCCCTTCTCGACCTAGGAAGCGGTCAATGTACTTTCAGGCCACGGAAAGGCTTCTCCCACCACCGCGGAGGGCCCGGCTTTGAGGGGCGAGCACCGGCCTTTTCAGGAATCGAGAAAAAAAACCCAGGAACAGGGTATTAAATGTAAGTCATAGCACCTTTCGCGTTCTTCTCCAAAAAGACTTCCACGTAGGAGGTGGGGACGTAGCCTTCCTCCTCTTCGTTTCTCCGGATCCGCGTCCAGCCGTCCCCCTTGTCTTCCTCGATGACGAACAGCGTCTCGCCTTCAGTGACGGAAATGGTTCCTTCGTTCTGACCTACGGGAGGGGGAAACCTGGGAGGTCAGAGCAGGGGCTTCCCAACGGCCCTGTTTTTCCATCAAGATTTGCATCCGACATCTGGATGGTAAAAGAAGTGGAGAGCCACTTGGTAGAGATGGGCGCGAACGGCCGGTTCGGCGGTTCGGTCCCGGTTTGTTTACGGCCACAAGAGGTGTTTGGTGGTTCGCCGCCCGGTCCCCTCTGGCGGGCACCCGCTCGGAAGCAGCGCCCCGGCTTCCCTGCCCCGCCTCCTCCGGGTGCTGCCTCTGAGTAGGCGGGGTGCCGAGCCACCAAATCACCGCTTGCGGCACTAAACGAATCGGACGAACCGCCGAACCAGTGGTTCGTGCCCATCTCCAACCACTCGTTTAGTCAACAAATTGAGAGTTGCGTGGGGGGGGGGGAAGGAGGCGGTCATCCTCTCCTCTCCTCTGGCCCAGAGAATCCGTCCCGTACCTTCAAAGGTATACAGAGCTTTGCATGTCCCGATGGTGGGCAGCGGTTCTTCATCATCAAATTCGTCGTCAAACTCCGTGGCCGGCACCTTCACCTCACTCTCCTGGCTCGGCTCCTCTGTGTAACTGCCATCTGGACTGCTCAAGACAGGAAAAAACACAGCAACTATAGCAGAAGGCCCGGCGGGCCAGCCGGCAAGAGGACGAGGAAAGGAAGAGAAACCCGTCCGCTCAGCGCCCTCTCTCCACATCGTGTGCAATACCCTCGCGTCTAGTTTGGGCAGCCATTCGGGGAGTTCGCACGCCAGCAAGAAAAACAGCCACAGGAAGCGTTTCCCCGCTGGTGCAGAAAGAAAAGGGTTCAATCCCTCTTCCTCCATGTCACGACCTTAATTCTGATCCTCGCTTCCCACGTCAACCTGCAGCTAGTGTGTCAGGTTTTGGGTTTTTTTTAATGTTCAATCCCTTCACGTATCCACACAAGAGGGTCTTTTTTGGCGGCTGCTCTCAGCCCAAGCCAGACATGGGGCAATCAAGAGAGAAGGCAAGGTGATGACAGTCGGACACCCCCTATCCGCGGGATCCGTATCCGCTGATTCAGTTATCCGCTGGCCAAAAGTCGTAAATAAGAGAGCATTTTTCTAAATCAGTAAGGCAACGCAGCAACGTTCACTGAAATACACAGATACTGTACCTCTCACGGTCCTGGGCGCAGTTGTTGACAGTCAAGGTGTTCTGAGTCTCATACATCCCGCTCTGACGGCGCGTCGGCTCCGTCCGCACAGGCAATCGGCCTTCGACCTCCGCGAGCCAGCCCTGCCATGGAAAACGAGCAAAGGCTGCAGCACAATGAATCATCAAAGACCTGCCTGGGAATTAAAGCATCCTGGGAACTGCAGTCTATAAACCTAAATCTGTACACCTTTCTTTCTTTCTTTCTTTCTCTCTCTCTCTCACACACACCCCTTGCCAGGAGAAAGATTTCCGAGTTATTTTGCCACACCATCAGCTTCTCTGGCCTTTGCGTCCTGCTGTCATTTTGTTTAAAAAAAAAAAGGGGGGGGGAATGCTGCTGTGATGCTTCTTGGGAGTCGTAGTTTCACCTCCCATTGGACAGGGCACCTCCCAAAGAACTACCGCTCCTGGAGAATACTGGAAATGGAAGCCCAAAACCATGAAAAAGCACATTTCTATTCTTCACTGAGTCCTCCTCTGTTCTCAGAGCTCAGGTGAGTAGCAACTGGAGGGAAAAAACCCTTCCATACCAGCATTAAGGAAGTCCCTTCCCAGTCTGGTCTACCTGCCTTCTGTCACTCTTTCGGCTCCAGGTGAAGTCCCTTCTGCTTTTAATTGCTATTAATGATATTAAGTTCATAGCCTTTTCATTTGGCTTTAACGACTGCTTTGATTAGTCTTTGTTTTAACTGCTGCTTTGTTTAACTTCTCTCTTTTTTTTTAGCTGTTTTACATTCTGCTAATTATTTGCTTGATTTGCCGTTGGCTATATTATTATACATATTCATGTGCTTTTCCTGGTTTTGAGCTCTCTGGGGAAAAAAGCAAAAGCCTACGGGACTTTTAACTGTCTAATAGATGGATCAAGCTACTGCTTATTACTCAGCTGGGCCTGACTTTCCTTTAAGACCGTGGTTGCCCCACACACCTTGGGTCATCCAGATGTTCTCCCAGACGCCTTCACCACGAGCTGTACTGGCCAGGATTTCTGGGAGAGACAAAGTCCGGAAAAGACCACCATGCTGGGAAAATTTAAAGGGGACAGGAAAAGAGGAAGCCCTAACACAAGATGGATTGACTCCCTAAAGGAAGCCACAAGCCTTGAGTTTGGAAGACCTGAGCAGGGGAGTGGAGGACGGGACGTTTTGGAAGTCACTAATGGAAACTTGCACTGCCTCTTGACATGGAGGTTCTGCTTAACGATGTATTTCAACAGTTTATAGCCTGCTCTTCTGGATAGATAAACTCGAAGGGGCGAGCAAGTTGATGGAACCGCTTTGGAGAATCCTCAGGAGCAAACGGTTTGGGGTACCTCAAATTTCTGCACCTCCTGCCGCAGCTTCTCCAGGTTCTGCCCGAGCTCTGCCAGCTTGTGATCCACGCTGGCGGCGTCTCCCATCTGCGGGTTCTTGATGTAGACGTCTTTCATTTTCGTTAAGGCCTCTCTGTGAGAAACGAGGACAAGCTCATGAAAAGCCGGGTGGTGGTAGCAGGCTCGTCACCGTTAACGAAAACCACCCCCCGGCTCCATCGGCAAAGGATGCATTTCCGGGGTGCTTGAACTTCGGGGGGGGGGGGGTAAAACTCATGGTAAACCTCCGCCCACAATCATCGTTTCCTGCATGTGGGTCAGAATCCAGACAGATAATACACACACATGTCGCAGGTTGCAAGAGAAAAGGTTTCGTACGTATAGACTATGGAACGGTTCCACACCCTCCCTGTGGATACCGAAAACCGTGGATAATAGGGAACACAGAGAGAGACAGAGAGAGAACCAGGAAAAAAATGTTTTAATTTATTCCTGTGTTCCAAGGGACCGCACTAGAAACATGCTATGGCCCCTTGTCCAGGGTAGGACTCGCACCCAGAACTTACTCCTTTCTCTACCCATACTTAGCACAGCAGGTCTGGTGAAAACCCCGGGGGCTCGGCTCAGTGATGGGGCCTCGAGTAGAGGGGCTCCCTGTCAAGTCAGACTTAAGTCACGCCGGTGACTCGACTCGGGTTTTCTTCCAATGACTCGGATTCAAATCGCGACTCGGAATCCACCCAAAGACCTCCTTTTTTGGGGGGGGGGGGGAAAGCTTGTTTTTTAACAGGGTGTCGGACTCGGGACTCGGGGACCCAAAGTCTTGCCCAAATCCCTCTAAAATAACGGCCTGCTTTGCTAGGCATTTTCACTCAAAAAGGATCAGAGAGGAGAAGCTGGGAAAGTTGTCGGAGAAGAAGTTCCCGGTCTAGAAACGTCAGAGGGCCTCGGTCCTCAGACCCATTGGCACCCGGAGCCAGGTTTAGTGTGTGGCCAGCACGGCCGCACATGGAAAACCACACCGAAAGACAGGCAGTGAGACAAGCTAGCAAGCCACCATAGAACACATTTCAGGCCATTACGCTCTTCTCATGGGACTCGGCCAAGTTGGGACCCACAACGAACACCCTTAAGCATGATGTGTGACTCATGATGCAGCACTGCTGGAGCAGAACCTGAACTCGGTCCTTTTAGCTCAAGACTGGGAGTCCCAAGTGGCCTGTGGAGGCATAGACCTCCTTGAGGGCCCATAGACATCCCATTCAGCACCATCCCGGAAAATATGATGTGGGGGCTCAAAATTTCCCATTTAAGGGGGGCACGGAGGACCCTTCTGCCATGGGGGGGGGCTTCGATGCACCCCCGGGAGCCCTAAGTAACTAAAAAAACATTTTTGTGTTTTATAAAAAATGACCACTAGAGGGTGCAAGGGAGCTTTTCCGGTAAAACTGCCCATTTTTTTATGCAAAAAAAAAATAATCTGGGTGGGGGAATTCTTGAGGGGAGTGGTCCCTCCAGGGTCCGTGTGAAGTCCCCGGTCCTCCGCAGATTACCCCCGACTCGGTCCCCTTCCTGAAACTTCTCGGGGATGACGGGTCCCAGCCCTTCCGATCCGGTTAAATGTTTTTCACAGACCACGAGGGGTGGCAATCTTCCCGCTATCTACCTCTCCAGAGCTCGGACTAGGATTCAACTTCTCTGAATCCTCGGCCAAGTCGGGATTCAAAGAAGTTCCCGTAAGAGAAGGAAACGCCTGCCCAGAAGGCTCTTGACTCTTGCCAGCTGCTTCTAGAACTTGCCGCATAAATCACTCCTGGGTGGAAATCTTTCCACTCCTTGCTTGCCCAAGAGTGAGACATTTGGGGCTCCTGCTTTATTTTACTTTTGTTTTACTTTGTTTTCTTTTCTTTTGTCCTTTCAAGGAGAGAATGTCAGGCTCCTGAAATGTCCACGGCTATCCGTCTCTTCACAGGTTGCAAAACAAATGACTAGCGATGTACCACTTGGGATTTTCCTGAACTCCAACTCCCAGGGCCTACTTCCTGTGTTAATGTTCAGAAAAGAAAGCTACTGGGTATGGCAGTTCTTCAGGAGCCACCCTCTATACGGCAGGGAGACTACAACTCCCAGAAAGCCCTGCAGAAGCTTCCATTTTTGTCCATTAACAACAGGAAGTAGGCCTAAGAAAGCCAGGAAGCCCCTGAACTAGGCCCTGCACCAGGTGAGTGAAATGTAAGTGCGTTGGGGGTATCTGTAGCTCTGGGCTCTCAGAATTTTGCCGGGGGAATTCTTGAATTCAGGGTTTTTTAAAAGTTATACAGCACTTAGAAATGGTTTACTGTTCCCTTCTTCTGGTGGTGCCCTAGGGCTTGCCCCAAGCAAGATACCTCTCCCGGGAGATGTGAGGAGTCTTAACGCCTTCCAGAATTTTCAGGCAGCGGATAAGTGAATCAGTGGATACTGATCCCATGGATACTGTATATCATGCCGCCGACAGAAAATACATCTAATTCAATCACACCAGCTCCAATCTACAGGGTAAATTGCAGCGTAGCGAGACCCTGCGACGGACTCAATCCACCGGGATCTCTGGCGATGACGTCAAACTCTCCACGGGCTCAAGACCAAACCCGCCCATCCCTTTTGGGCGTTCCTACCGTTGATCCACTTCCTTCTGGATGTCCCTGTTGAGTTCGTCCACTTTTTGCTGAAGTTTCTTCCGTCTTTGCTCCGGGGGAAGGTTGCTGAAGTCTTCCGGCCCACCGCCCTGTAGACCGTGAGGAGAGCAGAGGGAAAAACAAGCCCGCATCAATTGGTGACGTTTCCTCTTTGCAAGGCATCTCCCGGACCAATGGCACCCCGTAAATGCACGCCTGGAGACGTGGTTATCTGTGGTTTTCTGATCACTGAATCGCCAATTAGAAAGGTGTTTTTCTAAAGGTTTTCGCAGTGGCTCAAAAACCTGCACAACCAAAATCCATGCCCAAACAGGTTATCAAGGTTTTTATAGACCATCGTAGAAACCTGCACAACCTGTTTGACCGGAGATGACGGTGGCACTAAACTCAGTGCCGTAGATAGATTTTTCTACACCTTCCGCCCTGTCTCCCACTTAAGAGCCAGCACGGTGGGCTACTTAACGATGCTGTGGATTATTATGGGTCCTGCCATTCAAAGGCTAAGATCTCACCACTTGCTCTAATTTAGTGTCCCTTTCATCCACTTCTCGTTAACGAGGATACACCTCTAAGCAACGATGGTTCTGTAAGATCGCTTTCAATTGTTTTAAAAAATGATTACAGCCTTTTTGGCTTGGAAAGAAGGGTTGGAATATAATCAGAGGATGCTTCATGGATGCTCATTGGCCAGGCAGGCCTAGTAAAGAGAAATCCCATAATTTTAGAGGGGTAACACACCCATGCCATGCATTATATCATTTCTCTCTCTAGTTCTTTGCAGACGGCACTTGGGTTTTTGTTTTCTAGGTCTAATTGATCCGTGGGCGGCATATAAGTTAAATAAATAAATAATGAAAAAAGGGACTCTCGTTGACGATTAGGAAAGACCCCCGTATCCACGGGGGATTGGCTCCAAGTCTCCCGGTGGATGCTGAAAAACACAGATTAAAGTGAGCATGGTTCCTGGTTCCCTCTAGTGTCCAGTTCTGGTAACTTCAGTGTTAAAAACATATATTTTGGGGGATTTGTATTTTAATATTTTTAATATTTTCAGACTGGGTAAGTGAATCAGCGGATACCTGATCCTGTAGATAAGGGGTTCATACTAGAGATGGGCACAGACAGAAAAATGGTGATTCGTTTTGATTCATGAAGATCGATGAATCACAAATTACAAATTTATGATTTTTTTTCCTGACGAATTGATTTGTCAATTCAATTTTGACCTTAAAACCCTATAAAATGCCCCCCACCGGCACCTAGAGCCACCAAAATCACAGGGAAGCTTCCCTTGACTCTCTTCTACAATCTTTCCAAGTTTGGTGAAGATTGGGTTTCAGACATCCAAGTTATATGGGTCCGCCTCCCAGGAAAGTGCTCTTTAGCAGCTGGCTTGGGGAAACCCAATCTTCACCAAACTTGGAGGGAATCACTAAAAATTCATTGATTTGTGATCGTATTCATTGGGGGCAATGATTTGTATAAATACGAATTGACGAATTAGCAGTTTTTGAACAAATTTGGCGATTCGTTTTTTAATTCATGCCCATCTCTAGTTCCTACTGTATTGCTCAAGAGGCCTGGGGAATAAAATTCAACGCCCCACCCCATGTACAAAGGCCTAGCCAATGGCTGAGAGAATACTACTGAAGTAGCCCACTTCAACATTTTAATTCCTTTTAATTTTACCTATATGTCCATCATTTTAAATTGTGCAACATTCTGATATGACGAAAGAAATGCATGGGTGTAAAATGGCTGGTTTTCAATACGTTTTTTTCTTACCATAGTCTGAGCCATTCTCCTCTTCGTAATTTGAAAATGTTAATTTTTCTCCAGTTTTCGAATTAAACAGAGTTAACATTTTTTTTAGTTGGGATTCACTGGGTTTGATTATAAGACATTAGTCGTGCGCTGACACTAAAACTACCTAAGGCTGAAAAACATAGCTTAGCAATGTGGACTCTCAGGTACAGAAAGGGTGCAGGCAGCATCCAGCTAAATTTATTCAGTTTTGTTTTAAGGCATTTCTAGACCCTTTGACGGCTGGCTTGTCTCCAATTCAACGTCAAGATCACGCAAGCCTTTAAACAACACAGCACTCTTGCAAACGGATGCTATCCTGTACCCCTGTCTGAAGGAGTCGTGAACAACCTGGGAATTTGTCCATTTGGTCTGTCCTTCATCAAATTATATTGAATTTTATCTGCGATTTCCAGAGTTCAAGACATTTTCTTCTCCATGCAAACATCTTTGTAAATAAGGACAAAATATTACGTACACTTCAAACGCAGCAAAAGGGCAGAGTGTGAATCAATTTCACTACATTTTTACAGCCCCAGTCACATTCTTTTTTTAAATAACGAAGTATTCTAATAAGTAAACTAAACTACTAGGATTAGTTGTTAATTTTTAGGGGCTCATTCGAAGCATTAAAACTGGATCACCTCCATTAGATTCCAGACCTGCGTATTCAAAGTTATCTGAGAACCGTCAAAGCAAAAAACAGGAAAGACAACAGAAAATTTAAGTTAATCGAAGGGCGGCAGCTACGCCGGGTGGCAAATCAAGCGCACACAAAATTGTGATTTCGAACACACACACACACACACACAAGAGCATGCTGCAGTGGTGCTTACCAGCTTGAGAGAAAGCTTCGCATGAAAACGGAGAGATACAAGGAAGAAAAAGAGAGAGAAAAAAAGAAGTATATATGAGGTGAGGAACTCTGATCAGTTAGTTCCATGGTTATCACAAAATAAGGACGCACATAAACACACACGCATTCTCCTTGCTCGGCTTGTGACGATGGACACTGCTTTTCACACATCTGTGCAAAAGTTCACAAGATGAAGGGGGCCAGACCTAGATGGAGGCTACCCAAATGGTACTTGGCCCGTGGATAAGGGGGAGAAAAACAAACCTATTCCAACTTAAGTTGTGCACCATGAAAAAAGAGATCATCATGGGTGACTTTCGTTCCTACCCAAAGCAATGCAAAGCTCTCTTTAAATAGCCGGCTTCCCCCCCCCCCCAGATCCTGGAGTCGCTGCTAAGGGCACCCCAACTTTTTCGATGGGAACAAGTCACCTGTCTTGAGCTTTCTCGTTCACCACACATTATCCACCTCTGCACAGCTCTGGGGCGGTCCCAACTTTCTACCTGGCAGACCCAAAGACTCTGGGTTCTAGTTTCTCCTTTTTGCTAAAAGACAGCACAGTAAGACCCCTGTCTCCGCGGGGGAGCGGTTCTGAGCCCCTCCGCGGATGCCGAAAAACGTGGATGATAGCAAATGCTATTATAACAGAGAGCACAAGTCATTGCATGGTCTCTGGCTCCCTCTCGTGGCCAATTCTGGTAATGACATCCTTAGAAATATATATTTGGGGGATTTTTCTTTTAATAATTTTAACGTGTTCAGGACTGTGGATGACTCAGTGGATACTGATCCTGTGGATAATGGGGTCCTGCTGTATTTCACACCTTTCCAGTTGATCGATTAAAAAACAGCATAAAAGGTCAGCAACTTGGTGGAGGCAAAGAAGAACGAGTCGACTAAATGCTTTTCTCTCTTCCCCTGTCACAGAACAAGACGGCAGAATGAAAACAGGCAGGATTCTGGACTGCAAACTGCTTACGAGTGTGTTCTTTCGTGTTTCTGGACAGCGAGGTCCAGGATTATTTAAGTATTTTTGGGAACTGCAGCCAACAAACCTGAATCAGCACACCAGCAGGTTTTTGTTGCTCAAATGAAAGACTCCTGGGAGACGTAGTTCCGGCGCCCATTAGGCTCTACAGAGGGCGCCTCCCAAAGAACTACAGCTCACCAGAAATGTTTCTGAGCTGATTTTCGGGTTTGTCGGCTGCATTTTCCTCAGAATGCTTGGGGAACGATGGGGAACACAGTCCAAAACCACAAAACAACACACACCTAGCAACCATGGGGGGGAGAGAGCCGATCCTCCCCATGAAATAGGTTCACTAAGGGAGGACCTGAGCAAGTAGCATTTACATGAACACCGTCATCTTGAAGATCCCACCCGTGCAGGGGTGCCCAACCAGGTGTTCTTGGACTGCAATTCCCAGAAATCCTGGCCAGCACAGCGAGTGCCAAAGGCTTCTGGGAGTTGTAGCCCAAGAACATCTGGATGACCCAAGGTCGGGAACCCCCGTGGTAGAGCATTTGCAGTGTCTGGTGTGTGTAACAGAAGAATGCAGCCTTCCGTAGATTAACCTTACGAAGCTTAGCAGGATTTACCGGTGAGGGGGATGATGAAATTACGGAGCGCGGAGAGAACAAGAATTTTTTTTCTCTCCCATTTCTCGTGACACGAGAATGCTCGCATCGCCCAATAAAAAACTGCTCCGCAGAAGGTTCGAGGGAGGCAAATTCACGAACGTACTCGGCACCACGAATTTGCGAAACGAACGAATTTGTGGTTGTGGCCACCGATTTAGGTGCCAATATACAACCCACTGCTCGTGTCTTTTTCCATTTTTTCTTCTTCAAATAGCAGCCGGATGGGGAGCCTGGGGTCCAGGGAAGTCCGTTGTTCCCAGGGCCCCCTCTCTCTTTCCCCTTGCCAAAGCTCCCAGAGATACGGTCGCTGTGGCAGGTCGAATCCGCTCCCTTCTATCACCCACACAGCTGCTATTTAAAAACAGGGAAGATCAAGGCCAGTGTCGGTTCGGCCGACTCGCCCTCGGATGGCTTTCGAAAGGGATTAGAGCCGGGGTGGGTGGGTGAGAAAGCGCTGTTGCGCTTTAGCGCACATCCCCACCACAGCTCATGGTGATGGAAAACTGGGAGGTTCGGTCCGAAAGATCCTACAGGGCCCTGTTTTGGCTCATCGGACAAATTAATCCCGATCAATCAGGTTTACGGAAGGCTAATTAAGCACCCGCCCTCTGTGTACTTCGAAGTATCCTATGTTTGGCCATAAACCGCTCTTTGATGGTTCACGGCCCTGCCTGGAGCGACCTGCCGTCCTACGGGTCACGTTCTGTTGTTCTCTGCC
The DNA here is from genome assembly GCA_037013535.1 of Intellagama lesueurii. Classification (NCBI taxonomy): domain Eukaryota; kingdom Metazoa; phylum Chordata; class Lepidosauria; order Squamata; family Agamidae; genus Intellagama; species Intellagama lesueurii. The sequence continues at coordinate 1,902,718 of JBAJHW010000017.1, read as the reverse complement.
TGTCTGGTTATTTTCAACGTCCAGCAAAACACTACGAATGAATGACTTCCATTAGCCGCCTTGCTGAGGTCCTGGAAACGAAAGGCCATGGCTTCCTTTACGAAGTCAATCCATCTCGCCTTCCTCTTCTCCCACGGCCTTCCACTTTTCCTAGCCTTAGAGCTAGTGAGCCTTTCTGCTCATGATGTGTCCAAAGTATAATAGCTTGAGATGAGTCGTCTTAACCTCTACAGAGAGGTCAGGCGGGACCTGATCTGGAACCTCTACATTTGTCTTTTTGACAGTCGGTGGTGTGGTATCCCTTAAAGCTCTCCTCCGACGTCTCGTTTACAAATGAGTCCCATTTTTCTCCCGCCTGCTTTCTTCATTGCCCACCGCCACTACCCAAACAAGCATCCACGTCTCTATATTGTCCTCCTCTTTGAGTATCTCTCTATAGATGGATCTCCAGCCTGTGATCTGGAAAAACCCGATTCTCCGAGGACCATCACGCCATCTGTGCTTGACAGGGAGACGCTCCCGGCTTTATTCCCACCAAGGGAAACAGGTAGCCAAGGAAGCTGCCTTATACCAAGGCCATGTCCTTGGGGCCAGGAAGCTGGGAGTCAACGTGGCGCCCTTCCAGATGCACGACCCGCACAGCCGCCGGTTGGGCGCTGTGGAAGTGAGAACCCCTAAACTCCTTTGGAAGTCACTGGGATTGCTTAAGGCACGTCCGTTCGGATCACTAGTGGCTTCCCGGGGTTTCAAGAAGGAGTCTCTCCTCCTCTGTGCTTTGTGCTCAAGGGTCAGGGCTTCACTCTGAAAGGATCAGGAGCAGGAAGATCCCGTGCTCAGCTCACCGAGCACGGACGGGTCTTTCTCGTCTCCGTGGGCCACCGCTCAGGAGCAGAGCGGATGCTTTGGGTTTAGACCCGTGACATTGTCCACTGGAGAAAGGAAGGGAATCCGCCGTTTATTAAACCCTTGGAGAGCTTTTGTCCGGTCAGTGTAAAAAAGAAAAAGAAGCAGGAGCGGTCAACGATCTGGCTTTGGGAGCTCAGTGATATAGACTTGGCAAGCCGAAGGAAGCTCAGTTCCTGCCACTGCCAGGCAGGACTGGCCAAGGGTTCAAGACCGAGGGCCCGGTCCGGCTGAAAGCAGCAAGCCTTGCTTGTTAGAAAGAGGCGTAAGGAATTGAGCGTACCATGAAAGGAAGCAGATCCTCGAAGACTAACCTTCCTAGTGGTTTTTCTAAACCTAGAAGGGGAGTGTCGTGTGATCTGATCCCCACCGGCTTCCCGGCACCAGATCTTGGCTCCCTGCAAACACGACCCTGACACCTTCTTGATCCTCTCCGGTCCCTCATCCCAGACCCTCCCAGACCTGTGAACTTCAGCAACGACACAACAAGAAGAAGCGGGGGGGGAAACTCCATATGCATTTTACAGACAACGGAGGTACTATGGGAGGAAACCAGTTCGCCTACAGAAGCTCTCTACGGCACACCCATCTCAATGCTACATGCACGACCAGCTAAAGGCAGGTTAAGTGTCTACCAAGCAAAACTACTCCAAGGCGGAAATAAGTGCCAGCCACCACTATCACTGAGTTGCCGTACATTCAGCGTAGACTAAGGGCCGAGACTTACACAGACCACACACAGCATGCCTAGGGTTTTCTTTTAATGGGAGGAAGGGGTTTAGATTGGCGTCTACGGGTCTTTGACAAGGGGGAAGCATACTTCTAAGCTATACGATAACCAGGCAACGAGTCAACAGCATCACACACACCCTCCCCAAAATGCTCACCAAAGCCTTGTTAAAGATCTGTGCAAGCAGCGTGGACAACCAAGTGATAAAAAAACTTATTTAAAATATCATACATGGAACCAAGCGAAAACACGAAGGGGAAAAGACTCGAAGGGGGACTCTGAGGGAGTTTTCCCCTGATCTAGAATCGCTCGGTCGCTTAAAAGCGACACTGTAAGAAAGGCCCTCATGTTTTTTTTGCCGCAACCACCATTTTTGTATCCGTGTTGAAAGTCCCAAAGTATTTTACGTGCTTTGTCTCTGGCACATCTGGACAAAAACCCCTCCTGAGGTAAGTTGAAAATTAGCATCTGCATTTCATAGACTGGAAGGGCTTGAATCTAAGATGGCCCGAGTTTGTTGGCGAAGACGGAGGTGAATCAAGAACTTTCCAGATTTGCAGTTCGGTCTCTTGGGTGCAACACCACTCTAGTTCTTTGATTAAAAACAAAAGTGTTCTTTGTCGAGAGGGACCGAGGTCTAGATCAGCGGTTATCAAATTAGACCTTAAGAGGAAGGTATATTCCTTATAATTCACCCGTTTTCTGTCCCTTCAACAGGATTTCGTCAGAGACACAGGCCTCAGCGATCAGAATGGCAAATTAAGCTTGTATTTACCTCCCAGTGGCCAACCACTGAACAACTCCCAGTGGCCAACCACTGAACAAAGCACGGTAAGAGCAAGATAGGCTGGTAAAGAAAATGCGTGCTAAGACAAAGACCAGCTGGGGGTGGAGTCTTAAAAAACTCCAAAATTCCCGTTCTTCAGATCTTGCATGCATAATTTGTTCCCTGAAGGTAACAGCTGTTTAGACCACGCCACTATGGGATTAAGGCCTAAAGCCAGCTGCTAATTTCCACTAGTATTAGTATTTTCAGCCAACGGGGAAGTGAATCAGCAGATACCGATCCCGCGGATAGGAGGTCCTACTGTATTGAATTTTTTTTTGTCCCCTTTAAACTTTAGAAAGGTGACCTCACCTCTGAGGTGCATGGTAAGTCCCATGGGGTTCAACAGGATTTATTACAAGTATCTGCGCATAGCATGATAGCTGCTTACATTCAAGTGAAATAAATTGAGGCAAATAAATAAAACATTAATTTTGCAATTCATCGGGCCTTATTAAAGTCAAGCTGCAAACAGAACAAGGATCTATTTTTATTATACTACCCTTGAGATTTTTTGCTGCATTGATTAACTATGCATTTGAGCTGCTCCTCTCCAAAGTGACTTACCGCACTAATCACATCCTAAAATGTGACAGGAATCACTTATTCCAACCTGTCCCAATTGGGGGCCGTGTCCCCCCCAGACGTTCGCGAACTACAACTTCCATCTCCTCTAATTTTTGAGGACGATGGAAGATGTAGTCCGACATCCCTTTGGGTGGGGGGCTCGGATTGGCAAAGGCGAGTCGGAGCCCCCGTAGGCAAATATTCAAGGTAAGGGCTGAGGGAGGGGGAGAGATTTCTCCTAACGAGGCTCTGGTCACTAACAAACCACAATTCTACGAAATGCGAAAAGAACGAAAGCAGAACAAAACAGAACAGATTCGTTCAGGCACATTTTTTTCTCAAGATGAGACTACGGTAGCCTTTTGCGGGGAGAGCAGATGGAGGAAGCCTACGAGCCACAAGCGGCAATAACACACCAGAGCGCATGAAAAGCCAGCAAATCTATGTGTTATTGGGTTGGCACGAACTACGACTCTCACTTGAACACCGAGCAAGAGGGCTTTTGCAAATCTCCGGGTTTGCCTACATAAATGTTTTCCCTTGCCTCCTTTAAGGGCCTCAGATATATTTCCCTATCTGTATCTATTGTCAAACTCAAAGAAGCAAAATATAGGCTTAAACGGGGTACCCTTTTTGTTTTCTCGCTCCTGTTCTTGTACCAAACAGATCCTTGCTCACAAATCTATTCTTTGTGGCAGCCGAGCTATCAGAAACTAGCAACCACTGTCTTATAAAGATGGGATTTTTGAGATTTTCTGGAGTACTGAGAGCGTTATTCTCCATTCTGGAAGGTCTAGCTACAGACGCCTTATAAACACCTAAATGGGGCTCGCCTGGAAGAATGGCCTAGCTAGGCCTAGCTTCCTGTTCAGAAAGGAAGCTCCTAGCTAGCATGGGAGCTTGGACAGGGCTAGGCCCAGCTAAGCCTCAAATCATTCCAATTTACGCCTTTCTCCTAGTGACCCATATTTAGGTGTTTGTAAAGTAGGTAGAAGCCCCAGAAAGGAGAATTATGGTAATGGTGGTCCAGGAAATCTGAAAAAACCCATCTCTCCCTTCTTGTACAATTTTACCTCTAAGATCAATCTGACTGAGTAGTATTTTTAAACTTATCCGAAAGGTTACTCTTTTTTTAAAACTCAAAAACCATGTAGAAATGTTCTATCTCAAACATTTCTGTTTCAACAAAAGCCAGAATTCAGCAACACAATGGCTGGAATCGTGGTGATGATGGAAATGTGAGTAAATTGAATTGAGTCACTCACTGCTAACTAACAGTCATGACATAACACAACAGTGTGTGCCCAATTGAATCATTTAGTAATGTAACAAGCTCCTTGTTAATTTACTATCATTTCAGCAGCGAGTGACACAATTTAATGTGTGCGTGCTTAAGTTACCGCTAGGATACTGGCTAATCCTATGACTGCTGACTCAGAAAAAAAACCCTGCAATGGCCATTTTGCATATAATGTGGCTAAACTATATTTCAGCACCATGAGAATAGGCTCCCTCACTTTCTCTGGTGTAGCTGCACGGAGATCAGAAGCAACTCGGGGGATCGAAGGTTAATTTAAACCACGATCGGTTAGCAAACCAGCCATAAACCACAGTCTGATCCTGGTCTGTTCAAAGAAACCATAAACGCAATTGAATTCCTCAAAAGTCCATGTTAGAATTATCTGGCGTTTTATTGGAAGAGTGCAACGGTCTAAGTGTTGACCTTGTCGCTCTTGATAAAAGTAACCATTCTGGGGTTTTAAGGGAAGTGGGATGAAACGTTTGGTTTATTAAAGAGAAAAGTCATTTTAGGATACTACAGGACACACACACAAAAAGGCACCATCAAATATGGTTACAAGGCCCCGAGAGCCAATGTTTCTTTCTACAAGTCTCTTTCTATCTAACTAAGATGGAGTAAACAGAAACAGGAAGTGATCTCAAAGAAAAAAGGAAGTAAGCCTAAGAAGGCCAATCTAAATGTAGATCTTGAAAAGGACACAGAGAAAACACACCCATTCACGCCACCAACCCCCGATTCAGGTCACTTTCTACATACGCTGGTGCTCTGTTCCAATAGTCAATATATAATTAGACGTCTAATTAGTTTAAAACTGGTAGTGGATGCTTCTGATCTCCCTTCACTTCCTCACCAGAGCCTGAAGCTTGTTTCCAGAGTGCTAAATTATAGCTCAGCATTGCATACAAAAGGGGCCATCTCCTTCGCTCCCAACTTTGATCCCTGTTTAAGAACCATGGATTCCTTCCAATATCTGGATGCCCCTGTCGTTTCTACTTTTTTTAAAAACTCATCTTCTGTGCCTGATTTGTTTCCCCCCCCCCCCCCCCCCATCCCCTTGCTGGCAGGTCGTATCTCTCCTTCACCTCTTCTTTTGTGAGTTTCGAACAAAGAGCTGCCAGTTTCTGCCACTGAAAAAAGCCAACCTTCCTTAGGTGAAATCCCTAAAGTCTGCACCTGCTTTTACTTCTTCGGCTGCGTCTCGGTTTTTTATTTTTATAATTTAGATTTCGCTCACGGGATTTTTTTTTCCGGCCGAAGCAACGGCCCGCCCGCCCCTCTTGCATCGCTGTAAGTGGGGGTCTGTGGCTGCGCAGCGGCCGGTAGAGGCCCGGGCACACCATACGTGGACTTACAACGTATTCCCTAGCTTCAAGAGCATATGTGGGCTTGCCTAACGTCCTCTTCATGAGTTCTTTGTGAATACACAAAGGCTGAGACTGATGCTGAGTCAGCAAGAGAAAAACAGACGCATTAAAAGGTGTGGGGCAGGGAGAGAGAGAGAGAGAAAACTTTCTTATTTACATCTCTACAGGCAAAAAAAAAAAAAAAAAAAGCCACACAGAGCAATAAGTGCCTCTTTGCATCTAGTCCTCATGTTATGACCGAACATCACACAGCAGCATCTGGACGTTATTCTCACATCTGGAAAATAGGATGCAGATGTCTCTCTGGACACCTGGGACTGGAAGAAGGATCCTTTTGTAAATCTGCGGTCAATTTTCTTTTTTCTTATTTTTCTTTCCTTCTCCCACCACCCCCCTTTTTCCCCTTTTCTTTTTGGCTGTGCACGGAACCCACTTTGCAATAAACGGGTTTGCCCTAAAGCTGAGCGGGAGATTCTGATTTGGCTATTTGGATCTTCGGATTCAAAAAATGTGGCATCTTGAACCTTGTAGACCGGGTCTAATGCTGGGCCTAGCAATGTCCGAGCTTCCTGTTCCTGCTCCCATGATAGCTGGAAGGTTTTTTTTTTTTCTGAACAGGAAGCTAGGCCTAGCTAGGCCTTAAGGCCTTCCTGTTTAGGCCTTGCTCCCAGGTGAGCCACAATAATATGTATACATTAGCCCTATAATAACCATATATAAATATTTGGACTGCATATCCTGCAAGTTCCTACTCTGACAGTTCAACAACTGCAATGTTGGCTATGCCAACAACATCAGGAGAGCAGCATTTTGTCTAGTGTCGACTCCCTCACGTTCATCGACTTCCAGACCAGTGTGATGTGGTCTAGCAGGAGTCGGAACACATGATTTTGAAGTCTGAGTCTTTGGCACCAAGTCTCGAGTTCGAGTCTTTGGCACCAAGTCCCGAGTTCGAGTCTTTGAAGTCTGAGCCTCTGTTAATAACAAGCTTTTCCCCCCCCCCCAAAAAAAAGAAAAGAAAAAAGGGATGGGTGGGTTCTGAGTCGTGAGTTGAGTCCAAGTTACTGGGGGGGGTGGAAACCTGAGTCAACTACCTGTTGTGACTTAAGTGCGACTTGAGTGCGAGTCCTGCAACTCAAGTCTGCATCCCCTGCCCGACAACTTCATCCATCAAGCTGCCCTTAGTTGCAGCAAGTAAGATACAGATTTTGCAAAAACACCAATGGAATTCCAGTCCCTATACATTTTTCCAGCACCGATGAGACTCAAAGGTGGTGTGCTGCAGAGCTGTTCGATCGCAACATGGAAAGCGGCCTGTAACCCCAGTCAGCCCCGAGAAATCAGAAAACCATTTCATTTCATTCATAACAGCTTTAAATCGATACCTGATTTGGACAAACTCAGAAACACAGTTAACAGGCAGTGACCAATTCTAATCCGGATTAAGAACATGTTATACAAATAGGAATAATAATAAATGGAAAATAAATCCCAAAGGCTGGAAACCAGGAAGGAGTTCTTTCTCTTATTTCATACCAACTTCAAATACACAAAGACACATCAAAGAATCACTACAGGCGGGTTGGGAAGGTGTTAAGGTGGCATGTCTACAGGAAAGGACTCAGGGATTGTCTCCAAAGAGAAAGGATGAGAAAGCGTGATATAGGATCAAGAGGATTTTTCGGGATGCAAAAAAGGTGAATTACATGGTCAGTGGAAGAGGGGAGGAAGTCAACAACGTCCACAAGGCACAAACCACAAAAACCCACGTTAAGAGGCAAATGAAATAGACCTGCCCCTTTAGCGGATGGCAGGAAATGGCCTGGTCGAGTCTCAAATCGAAATGGACAGGCCAAGAACCACCAGGCGGAAGAAAAATGGACCTCCACGGTTTAGACGGGTCACCTCGACTGTCGGCTGACCTCCTTCCGGCTCTCTCTGCACGAGGGGACCTCTGGATCCCTCAAATTTCAGAGGCACAGACCGATTCCCGGTCCATGCAAGAGTCTGAACGCCACCCCTCTGCGGGATTAACTTGGCGGAGGGGAAATTATTCCAACAAGCCACCGCTTGACGTTAAGCCTGTCAAAGAACTCCGATCCTAGAGATGTTTAGCAGCACCGGTAGATTTTCCCCTCCCTTTTCCCTTCAAAAACATAAAGGCCTTATTTAATGTGACAATCGCTCTCCTTCATTAAGTCACAAATTTTTCGGGTCTATGACCGTATGATAGAACTTAACTAAGTCACAAAAAAAATTTCTCCCTGCAGATCTCATCGTGAGCAGCTGCTTTTTCCTAGAAGAGCAAGTTTATTTAAATTGGTTAAATCCAGCCGTTTTTTTCCCCTCTAAAAGCCGCTTTGCAGGACCTCACTGTGCTGCACTACAACACCCATCATCCCAGAGTCATGAGACATGGAGTCCCGTCCCGTAGGGTCAATTTTTTTTGTGTGTGTGTGGTTTTCGTTGCGGGAGTTGTTGACTAAGGTAGTGGTTCCCAAACTTTTTCGTGGCTCCTTTGACTCCCTGGCCACTGGCCGTGGCTCCCCCCAACACGATACTTTGGGTGAGGGAGGGGAGAAAGCAGAGGGCAAAGCCCGGCCCGAGGAGTCCGTCCGTGGATGGACTTCTGAGGATTCAGTGGCACCCCTGGCTGGGTTTGGTGGCAGACAGTTTGGGAACCACTAAGGCATTCAAATTCTCAGAATCCGGTCTAAATGCATGGTTTAAAACACAAACACAAACACACACACACACACACACCCCCCCCACTGGAAGGAACACAGGAAGGGGAAAAAAATTAAAATCATTGCCCCAAACACATCCCGACAGAGCGTGCGATCTGCAGGGACGCGAGGAGGAGACGGAGCGAGAGACAGACAGACAGACATCCAGAGGAGAACTTACCCCGCGTTTTAGGCTCCGGAAGCAGTGGATTTTGGGTTTGGAGGTCATGAACTCGTTGAAGCGATGGGAGAGGGGTTCCTTTTGCTGCTTAGGAGACTGGGGGCCGTTAGGAACAGCAGAGGGTGAGGCAGAAGAAGGGGGTGGAGGAGGGGGCTGATGGGGGGATGTTAAAAGGGACATAAGCTACGTATAAGAGATGGAGAAGTGATAGAATTAAAAAAAAAAAAGGGAAAACGATAATCAAAAGGTTAAAAAAAACCCGAAAACCCAGGAGAAAAGCAAATGAAACCAAAATGAACCCATACACACACACCAAAAGGAGCAGCATTTGAAAGCAACCGTTGGGAACCAATTCAGAGCAAATCATCAAAGCCATGGGTTTTTTTAAATAAACCAAAGGAAAAAAGGAAGGAAAGGAAGGAAAGGAAGAAAGAAAAAGAGAGAGGAAGGAAGGAAGGAAGGAAGGAAGGAAGGAAGGAAGGAAGGAAGGAAGGAAGGAAGGAAGGAAGGAAGGAAGGAAGGAAGGAAGGAAGGAAGGAAGAAAAAGAGGAAGGAAGGAAGGAAGGAAGGAAGGAAGGAAGGAAGGAAGGAAGGAAGGAAGGAAGGAAGGAAGGAAGAAAGAAAGAAAGAAAGAAAGAAAGAAAGAAAGGAAGAAAGGAAGAAAGAAAGAAAGAAAGAAAGAAAGAAAGAAAGAAAGAAAGAACAAGAAAGGTCAAGGGTCGGGAAGGTGTATTTGGTTTGCTTCTTTAATTAAAAAAAGATTTGTGTTAAAAAAAGGGGTGATTGCAAATGAGAAGCTTTAGTAAACGGCACAATGCAAAAAAAAAAAAAAAAAAACCCAATCATGCGGTATTTTCTTTGAGTAGATGCCTCTTGCCACATGCAAAGCCAAGAGGATGAAGTGGAAGGGGAAATGACCTCTTGCGACAAAGCTAGCCAAAGCTAGTCCTGGGAGGAGCCTCGTGGCGGAGGGCTTCAACTGCAGTACTGCAGTGAAGACTCTGCTCACGGCCTCAGTTCGATCCCGGCGGGCTCAGGGAGCCGGCTCGAGGTTCACTCCGCCTTCCCTCCTTTTGAGGCTGATCAAATGAGGACCCAGCTCACGGAAAGGGGGAAAATGCGTAACCTGCACAACTGAACTGTAAACTGCCCAGAGAGGACTTTAAACGCTATGGGGTGATACATAAGCAGCACGCTTTGCTTCGCGTGTGTTTACACAGCCATGCGGGCCCATGCATTGAGGTCCCCGGGGGGCCCTATCGGCACCAGACATGGCCCTCAGGGCCAAAATAGGTGCCACTACCCCCCCCCCCCCATGAGCAAAACCTTCAGTCTCTATTCACGGGTCGCTCGTCGTCACATCTGCTCAGCCTTGGCCCACCCGGCAGGGTCGCTGTGAAAGTGGAACGATACAAACCTCCCCCCCCCCCCCCATGCATAGATCTTATAGGATGATTGACTGGGAGGCCCTGATGAGAAAACAGCAAACACGCTTCTTCACATAGATGAAAAGAAACATTGGCCAGAGGTTGGGAGTTCGAATCCCCCACGGGGCTGCCTCCTTGGCAGGGGCTGGACTAGATGACCCACAAGGTCCCTTCCAAATCTGCCGTTCTAAGAGGATGAGGAAGATGTGAAACATCCAAATTACGGTTCGGTAATTTAGCTGGCTGGAGAGCTCAGGGGTTTAGGGATCAGAGGTTGGGAGTTCGAATCTCCACGGTGCCTCTTTGAACAGGGGTTGGACTCGATGATCCAGAGGGTCCCCTTTTTCCAGCTCTGCCGTTCTGAGGTTATTATTATATTATTATAAATGTTAATGAGGAAAACCTTCCCTAGTACTGATATGCAAAACCTTCTCTAGTACTGATTTTATTTACTGTTTTAAATAGAATGCTTTCAAAAGATCTGTACATTTATTATTTTTAGCTTTTAAATATTGTCTTTCTAATAATGCACGCCGCCTGGGGTCCTTTTCAAAGGAGAAAGGCGGGGGGTAAAAACCTTGTAAATAAATACTTACTAAATGAATAAATAAATCTGGAAAAGAGCAACCCTCATGGGGACTTGTTTTTCGTCCACGAATAGGAGACCTTGGAGAAGTTACTTTTTGAAGTAGCGTTCTCAAAATCTCTCCGTTGGCAGAAATTCTGTGAACGAGTGGTTTTCCCATGCTTGGGAAAAAAAACGTAACCCAACCCACCCTAAAACTGAATAGAAAGGGGAGAAAGACAAGAAATCTAACCAGCAGAAGGATTCTGTTATTTCCTTGAGATATAACAAGGACTCTAAATTAACATGCTGATGTCGAAGGAAAGAAAAACATGCACAAGTAGAGGGTGACACAGGCTGATCCAAAACATTTGCTACCCAGCATATAAGCAATAAACAGGGACATCTACACTGGCACCACGTTGTCTAGCAGAGAGCTGCCAACAAATACTCCTCCTAGTCACCGGTCAAAAGGAAGGATCGCCCTAGGTGAACAGACCAGGAAAATGTTGGGAAATGTGGAAAAGGTTGTTTCTCTCCCCTGTCACATTCCCCTGCTGTTTCATGAGCCACAATGGTGTAACAGACTCTTGGGGAGAGCTAACACAAATCACTGTGGACTAGGAGCTTGGTTTGATTTTTAATTCTTTTTCGGCCAGACTCAGGAAGCGACATGACAACACGCCACTGCCCTAATGCCACTGTGTCGGCAATGCCAGTGAAGCCCATGTTTGGAAGAAGGCTGTGATCATGCAAGTTTTAAACAGAGAGATGGACGCTGCATCTTATTAATTTTGTTGTAAATAAATAAGATCCAAGCAGTGCCTCCGTATTGAGAAACGGAGGAGGAAATCAGCATTAGAGGAAGGATGAAAGCAGGCGTGTTGTTAATTAGCTGGAAAGGGGTTGAACCATGTGAGTAAAAAGCAGCCAGCAGGCATCAAACAATGAATGCAGAGAACAGCTGTTTAGAACAAGGAACATATTTTGAAAAAAACACAAAAAAACATTGATAAAAGGGATGAGAAGCCATCAAGAAAATAAACGAAATGAAAAAACACCATGGCAGAGACATGACAACTCAAACAAAAGAAGCCCAAAACAGATTTAAACTGATGACAAAACAAAATCTTAACACAATATTAAGAAGTACACTGAAATAATAACAAAACGGATCTTAAATCATAAAGCAGAAGTCAGCAATTAAGAAAAAAAAACTTATTACAATAAATTACAACAGGACACCAGCTATTAGTTCTTAGAAACTAATTTCTATTAAAAAGAAAGAGAGAGAAGAAGAAGAAGAAAAATAAAATAGACTTCACGGCTGGGATTACCAAATAACTCACAAGTACCTAAACTGCTAAAGTACGGACAGCAAACCAAAGTTCCGAAAAGCCGATACCTTATTTTTCTTGATGAAAGGCCATAATTTGCCCTTCGACTTCCCGCTGAACCGGGATTCCGATTTCATGTCTTTGGAGTTCGAAAGGCTGGATTCGGACACCGTGCGCTTCATCGGCTGGGTGAAATCCTCGAAGTCCACATCGCCCGGAGGCTCGAACCCGGACTTGAAGGCTTCTATGACCAACTGCGAATCCTGAAACCGGACCAGTTTTGGGGACGGGTGAAAATTATTTCGTTCTATCTCATCAATCAACCCCCCCAAGTTCCGGTTCCTTCGCGATCTGGGTGGGAAGCACTTTTTAAAAACCGGACAACGCCTTGAAGCGGCAAGCCGTTGACTCCGTTTTTGGAAGGAGTGGGTGGATCCACTCCGGGTTTTAGACCGTAAGGGTCAGCACGTCGGACAGCTCCTCTGGGGAGAGAAAAAAAACCCGGGAGCGGATTCGTTCCTCCTACGGACATGGAGTCACCAGCTGCCAAGACGGGGGCACGCTCCTTCTTGCAGGCTTCTTGCAGCCTTCCTCAGCTTTGTGCCCTCACGTATTACAAGGCCCATTATCCCCAACCAGCATGCCAGTAGGGAGCCTCTTGGTGGTGGGAGGAGGGGGCAAAGCAGCAACTCTGGTTCTGGTTCTAGGGAATCACACGACCCTCCCTGTTACAGCAGCTCCACCGACTCCTGATTCGTTTCTGGGTTGAATTCAAAGTTTCCGGGAACAATTCCAAGGGCTGGTTCTATGACCTATAAAGCCGTCAAGGGCTTGGTCCCAAGCTATCTCAAGGACCACATCTCCCATTACGAGCTTGCTTGGATGTTAAGATCCTCAGGGGTGGCCTTTCTCTCGGTCCCATCATCCTCACAGGTGGGCTTGATGGGGACTCGGGAGAGGAGGGCCTTCCCGGTGGCTGCTCCTCCCAGACTGTGGAACTCCCTCCCACTGGAGGCCAGCCTGGCCCCATCTTGGCAATCCTTTGTATATTCACTGTTGTTAGCTTTTATATTGTCTTTTAATTATGCAAGCCGCCTTGGGTCTTTTTAAGGAGAAAAGCGGGGTGAAAACATTTCAATAAATCAAATCAACTCTAGTTCAGAAGCACAAACACTGGGATTCAAGCCCACACTTTCTAAAGCTAAACTTGCCTTTCCCAACTTTTCCTTTTATGTTTTTTCTCCACAACAGTTTACCGATGTATCACTTAGACGATGTTTTCCTTACTGTAACCGTCGCCCCTGCTTTTGTGTGGCTCATAGTTAATTTTTAATCCTAGTTTTTTCAACAATTCACGCCCTTTCTCACATCACACCGGGTGGGTTATCAACTAACTGTTGGAAAGGACAGGAAAACAGTGTGTATAGGCCGCTTTAGTGATGTATCGCTTATGATTTTTTTTTTTTTTAAGAAAGAACCTTTTAGGGCAGCAGGGACCCAGAAACAGGACAGAATATGAATTATTTTTTTACAAAATGGCAGGTGTCGCCTCCAGAACCAGTACAAAGAACAAAAACCGTCCCGATCGATCTGACAACCATGTGAATGGGCCCAAGTAGTATATACACCATGTGAGTATACATACAAATACATCAATATTAGAAAAGGAGGAAAAATAAATTCATTGAATGGTCCGTGTGATTAGGCCCTTAGTGGCGTGGGGAGGGGTGTGTGAGCATTTGGGGAACCCCACTGCACTAAAGAAAGTCAGATTTTTACTGTGATGGAGAAAGATTTGAGACTAGAGTTAGAAAGGAGAGAGGAAGTAAGGAAGTCGTCAAAACTATGCAAATCAACATGTCAAAATACTATCGCATCCTGCGCTCCAGGTTTCCCCCCGTTTTCTTAACCCTTTAACTTTCCTTTTTAAAAAATTCCATCTCCGTTCATCCAGAGCACATCCTTTTTCCTACCCACTACAATAGAACTATAAATAATCGCGCCACCCCCCCCCCCCCACCTTGTGTGTGGCTGAAAGAGATAAATGTCAAAACAGGAAGTGAAGAATCCAGAACAAATTAATTTCCACCCTCCGATGGCATATAGGGGAGGTATATCCCGCACAGGTTCGCTCGGCAACCGTTTACAGCTGGCCCCACGAGGATAACCTTCATGTCAGTGAAGATGCTACAAGGGAAAATATAGACCTGCTGGGATGGGGGGGGGGGGTGTAATGTGATTTTGTTAAGCATAAATATCTAGAGGCAAGCGGTCAAATTGAATTCAACTTAAAAAGACCCATGTGAGTCATGGCAAATAGGCTGGATTTAAAATGCTCTGCTTTCTGGAAGCCCATTCTGGATATTTTAGCTCCAGACCTTGAAATATATTTAAAAAACAGAAAACAGTGTTTCTGACCACACACAGAGTGCCTTTCCCCCTCTCTCATGAATTTGGCTCGAAATGAGATCGTTCCAGCGCCCTGCATAGACTTTTAAAAAGTTACGACGGCAGCCCCCCCCCCCCCCCCCCCCGAATTTGAGGAGTGACGAAGGATAATTACAATTTTCAGAACACGGAAAGTGAGAAGACGTGATTATATTTCGCTCGCTGGAAACTGAGAAAAGGGGGTAGGAGACAGAAAGGAAGAACTGTGTAGGTCGGAAAGAAAGAAAGATGATGATTATCCCCCGTTTCTACAAAGCACAGCAGAAAAACTTGATAACCTTCCATTAAATCCCTATAGTATGACATTGAAGCTATTAAAAGTATAGGAATTAAGAAGGGAGGGAAGGATGAACGAACGGCTGAAGAAAACGGGGTTCTCTGATAAAGCCAGGTCTCTGGCTGCTTTCCTGAAAGGCAAGACAGGGCTCCGGTTTATTTATTGATATAAAATATTTCCCTCTCCCCTGCTTTTCTCCTTAAAAAGAACCTAAGGCGGCTTACACCATTAAAAGACAATACTGAAAAGCTGAAAACAATGAGTCTATGAAGGCGGCTTACGTCATTAAAATGCAATATTTAAACGCTAAAAATAGGGAATAGGCGAATATTAAGAACAGTCAAACAAACACCACTCTAAAATCAAACAAATAAGCCAATAGCTATCCAGTTCCTACGTGACTCCCTTCGACAGGTAATGCTTTCTTTCCGTGTGTGTGTGTGTTCGCGCGCATGCACATGTGTGCACAGGCATGGGGAGACCCCATGGGTCCTTAAAAACAGCCTCAGCGAGGCAACTGTGGTCTGCAGATCTCACCCCATAATTTTTATAATTAATTAATTATAATTAATTATAATTAATACATAATTTTATGTCTTACTTAAATTAATTAATATATAAAATTAATTTTATGTATTTATTTGACTGTTATAAGGCACATCTGGCAGCCAGGCCCACTTCTGGGAGGTTTACGACCTTCCCCCGGCCGTTTTTCTCAAAAACACGGTGAACCGTCGCCGGTAGCCACCAACTCACTTTCTTCTGATCGATGGCTTCGGCCGCTTTCGTGATCTCGTCCAGACACTTCCCAATGATGGGGATCACCTGCCGGTCGACCTCGGCAAAGGTTTTCATGCATTCACCTATTCGGATGATCCGGCGCTCTTCCATTTCTTGTATTTTCTGCAAGTACAAAAACCAAAAAACCAGCATTAATTCGGTGCTCAAAGCATTCCATATACAGTCGGACCCCTGTATCTGCAGGGATCCGTATCCACGGATTCACTTATCGACAGTCTGAAAATATTAAAAGGAAAATCCTAGAAATGTATATTTTTAAAGATGAAATTACCAAAGCTGGTCACTAGAGGGAACCAAAGACCCTGCTATGGCTAGCGTTCGCTATTAAAATAGTGTTTGCTATAAATCCGCGTTTTTCAGCATCAGAAGGAGGCTTAAAACAGATTCCCCGCGGATACGACAGTCCTACTGTATCTTGTCCCAGCTCTTGAATCAAATCTCTAAGATAGCCTGGTATTACTACCTATGTGATGGGACAGCCATTGGTTTTGAGGCACTGGATCTCATCACGACGGCATCCACAGCGGCACCTCACCAGAAGAGTCCAAATACAAACTCCCTGTGTTGATCCATACCAACCAACGTGCCCTAGCAGTTTTCACCTCCGTCAGGAACAGATCTTTTGCGAAGCTAATGGATCTTCACTACACACTCAAGACCAAACTGTCCCAAAATGCTGACGAGAGAGAGAGAGTTCGAGATGGATAGCTATGGATAGCATTTGCTATTATAATAAAGTGTTTGCTATAATCCGTGTTTTTCAGCATCTGCGGGGCAATATGGTAAAACCATTGCTCTTTCTGATCAAGAAGCCCTTCAGTTGCACAAGCTCTGACCGCCCTTGAACACGGGTTCCGAACTCGGCTCCCAATACCCGGAAGGCCTGCATCACTGTGACCAAAGACGCGCTTTTTTACTATTACTCCTGGGAAGCGAGGCACGGCTCGGTCCTCCCAAGGTCAACGACGGGAATCACCCCCGCTGGGAGCATCTCGGGTCGGCCCTACCGTTAGGCAGAACAAAATGGCTGCCTCGAACAGCAGATGCACGGTGGTGAAAAAGGGAGGCAAACCATAATAATCTTAGAACTGGAGGACTGGAAGGGACCCTCGGGATCATCCAGTCCAGCCCCTGCCAAGGAGGCCCCGTTGGGGGGAATCGAACTCCCAACCTCTCCTTAACCCCTGAGCTATCCAGACAGCTAAATTCCTGAACCCGAATTTGGAGGTTTCACATCATCATCATCATCTGTAGAGCTGCAAGGGACGCTATGGATCATGGGGTCCACCCCTTGTCAAGGAGGCCCAGTGGGGGGAATCGAACTCCCAACCTCTGGCTCCGCAGCCAGAGACCTAATGAGTTACAAGCGTGTAAAGAAGTGACATTTCAAACTAACTTACTGAGCGGTAATGGCAGTGGTCTCTGACGTAACTCTTTGCAGTTCCTTTCCATTTTAGATGCATTTTTAACAGGGATTCCCCCCCCTCTCCGTAAATTCACATCTTCTAGATGGCACATACAATACAGTTAAGTGCTTGACACAAAACAGCCCCTCTTATCATCAGCCAAGGTTCAGACTCGAAGACTCAGGCAGCTGGCAAAGCTCACACATGACCGATGCTCGGGCATGCCAACTTAAAAGTGCCAAGGGGTCAGCTGTTGATGCTGTGTTCTGTAGATACCAGCCTGCCCCATCGCCAGGCGAGTGTTTTCCCCTTCCACAGCTGTCGAAGAGAAGCAGCGGGTGGTGACGGAGGGAAAACACAGTGAGATCACCCCACAATGTCCTCCCGGCTTTCTGAAACAAGGACAAACCCTATCCGTGAACCAGTTCCCCTCTCTCCCTTCCCGCCGGGGCTGATTCCAGAGACGTGCCGAGAAATGGATGAGTTTTCTGGAGACATCAACATGAGCGGAAGGCAACAGATATTCAAGAAAAGTCGCTTTACATTGCAGCTTCGTAGCCTGGAGCGTTGAGAGCCAAATTCTGGCTGAGCATCAGGAAAAAACTTCCTAACTGTTAGAGCGGTATGACAACAGAACCAAAGTGTTGTCACTCCATCTATGCTTTGGACACGGTATGAAACAGGCAGTAAAAAAGTCAACCTGCAGGAGCAACCCTGTTCATGCTCCAATTTGGGGTTCAGCCCAATTTGATAATATCGGCTTTCTTATTCTCTTGTTCCCTCCCGCCAACCAGGACCAGAAAAGACGCCAGGAAGTTCCCCTCACCTGGAAGATGTTGGGTATGTGCGTGTGGTAATGTTCGTGCTGCTCGCTGTTGAATTTCTGTAACGTGGACGAATATTCTGCTTTGCTGTCTTCGGCCATCTGGTGACGGAGCTGAGCTTGCTGCCGGGCCTGGGGAGGGGGGGGGGTGCGGAAAGGATGGAAGGAAAAGTGAGAACTTCTCAGAGGAAAAAGTATATTGGGGGCAAATACCGCGCCAAATCATGGGTGCCAGTGTTTGAGCCTGTTTGGGGGATTCTCCAAAGCCAGAGCCTGTGCATCTTCCTTAAAACATGGAAAGCAGTAAGATTCACCATATCTGCAGTTTCACTTATGGGCATCCTGAAATAAAATAAGCAAATAAAACCCAGAAATATACGTTCCCAAGGTGTATTACCAGGACTGAACACTAGATGGAACCAGAGACTATGCTATATACAGGTGGGTTAGGATGGATGCTTTAATTTTGGTACAGGTCATATGACTGTAATTTAATAATAAAGATACTACAGATGGGTTAAGGCAGTGATCCCCAACCTTGAGTCCCCAGATGTTCTTGGACTTCAACTCCCAGAAGCCTTCACCACCACCTCTGCTGGCCAGGATTTCTGGGAGTTGAAGTCCAAGAACATCTGGAGGCCCAAGGTTGGGGGACCACTAAGGGACACACATTCGTGGCCTGACGTCTCTCCACGGGAAGCAGCTTTGGGTGAAATGCAGAAGGTGCATTTGTGGCGGGGGCAGTTGCTGTTTCAGAAAACGTTCCTTGCAAACAGGGGAGAATGGGAAACCCCGTTCTTTGGCTCCTTCTCTCCGCTATGCAGAGAAGCTTGGAAAAGGTACATTTTGGGGACGACAGCTTCCAGAACGCGAGAACTTTGGAAACCATGGAGTGGGGGGGGGGGGGGGGGAGGAAGGTAACTAGTTGCTTCCAGAATCTTAGAACTGCCAAGCGGGAAGGGACCCTATAAGATCATCCAGTCCATCCCGTGGTCAAGGAGGCCCCGCGGGGGAATCGAACCCCCAACCTCTGGCTCCGCAGCCAGAGACCCACACCACCGAGCTGGCTTGAGGTCCGGGGGGGGGGGCTCCCGCAGAGTAGCAACACGGCAGCCTTCACCCAACGCCGGGTCTCCCCGCTGCATCTCTGCACGAGGCGGCCCAAATGAACCCCATACCCCCTACACCGCAAAGCAGGACTCAGCGTTCCCAGTAGCAGCTGGACTGAAAAGATGGAAGTGAACCCCTGGAGGTGGGCTTCCAGGCGCCTTTCCACTATTTCATTTCCTCCCTGTGTGGCACTAATGGTTCGCGTTCGAATTACGGCGGCTGCCCTAACCCTCCTGTAAAACCTCTGCAAAAATATTCCCCTTCAAGGATTGCTCGGGGTAGCTCCTCCTTCCCGCCTCCGTTTCACCCGCAGCCGGCTGTCTTTCCTTTCATGGCTGTTTTTATATTTGCTCCCTGGCCTCCGGCCCATCTGTTTCGTTTCCTCGACCGACTGCGTTGGATCGCTCCCTCCCGCCGGAGGCCCATATGCCTTCGCCTGCCCTCTTTCTCTTTCCGTCGGAGCCGAGAGAACACACACCGGCGGGCCAAAGAGGTGGGAAGAAATAAAGAAGGGGAGGGTGCCTCTGAGCTCACGCAGAGAGCCTCTCGCTCGCCACTCACAACGCTGCTCCTTTTTAAAAAACCGATCACAGGCCTAAATAAGTTTTCGCTTCCATTAAATGGCTTAAGAGGAATCCCAGGGTGGAGGAGCAGATGGAGTGACGGACTAGGACGGTGGAGAACGGGGTTCGAATCCGCGCTCGGCCATGGAAGCTCCCTGGGGGAGCGGAGCTGGTCAAACCACTTCTGAAATATCTCACTTTAGAAAGTTGTGATAGGTGTGATTTGAGGACACCGAACACACACACACACACACACACACACAAGTTGCTTCAGAGGGAAGCTACGGAGTCTAGGGGAGTACAAAGGCACCCCCACATCCTGCTTTATCAAGGGACAGAGACACCCACATAATTACAACACGGCCCCCGTCAAAAATCTGTCTTTCGCTCTAATCGAGCAAAACGAATTTCTGCCGAGTTGACTCGAAATGATGTGGACGTCCCAGAAGAAAAAACATCAACAACTGGGAGGTTCCAGCGGCGAGGGAGAAAGAGGAAATATCGCCGTGTGGACTTTGGCGGTTCCCACGCTGCTCCCACCACCATCAAACAGATCGCTCAGCAGACCTCCAGCGGCTGAGCTTTTCACTTTACACAGCAAATATTTTTCAGCTTCCTTGACCAAGACCAGGTCAGGGTCTCCTCCTTAGCATTTCAACTCAGAGCCTCTTCCTGGCAGTGAGATATCGTCTCTGGACGAGCCTTTGGCCACCCAGGCTCGCTACCGAGTCACCAGAATAAGAGGGGGGGTTCGCCAAAACCTTCCCATCTGGAACTGGGAACTTGCCCCAGCGACTAGATCTTTCTGGGCTCTTTGGGGGTGACCACGTGGACAATGAATGCAGGAAACCATCGGGAAGGTCTGATTCACATTAGTTTTCATTAACGACACAATGTACAAGTCAACGCGAAGCAGCCCGGGCTAGTCCTCTCCTTGGTCCGTAGTTTTTTTCCTCCACTGCTGGGGATTCTACTGTTTTCCCCATCGAACGCATTTGCATTGGTTCAGGCGGTGTGATCACTTGAGTCCATGTGGAGCGACTTCAAGCCATTGAATTTAAAACTACTCCAGACAGCTACAGCAGCAAGGAGACAGGCGGGAAGGCAAGGGAACTGGATGCCTTTTGAGTCCTCTCCCTCTCATACATGGTACCTGAGTCTCACTGTTTTCCTTCCTTCTTTCCTTCCTTCCACCCATCATCAGCTCCTTCCTTCCTTCCACCCATCACTAGCTCCTTCCTTCCTTCCTTCCACCCATCATCAGCTCCTTCCTTCCTTCCACCCATCACTAGCTTCCTTCCTTCCTTCCTTCCTTCCTTCCTTCCTTCCTTCCTTCCTTCCTTCCTTCCTTCCTTCCTTCCTTCCTTCCTTCCTTCCTTCCTTCCTTCCTTCCTTCCTTCCTTCCTTCCTTCCTTCCTTCCATCCATCCATCCATCCATCCATCCATCCATCCTCAGCTCCTCACTCACCCACTCCCTTTCTTCTATCTATCATCAGCTCCTTTGATCCTTCTTGCTTTCCTTCCATTTATTCATGATCAGCTCTTTCCTGCCATCCACCCATCATCAGCTCCTCCCTCCCTCCCTCCCTCCCTCTGATATTCAGCCCAAATCTGGCTTCCTGTAGTTTGAGCCCATCCTAAGGTGTCCTTCACTCTGAGATGGTCGAGAACAGATCCTGCCCTTTCCTCTGTATGAATCAACGTTACCATACAGGCAGGCAGTTCAGCTGTCAAGAGCTCTCTGTTGTCCCTCTTCAGTAAAGTCTGTGGATGATGATGATACCTGGTCTTACAAAAAATGGTCACTTCCGTATTGGTTGCGGGGCACATCCCAGGAAATCTCGGTCAATGTTCCTCTGTTCATTTCTTCGACACAAACGTTGGGGGGGGGGGGGGTCAATCTGCTTTTCAGCAAGATTACAGTGCAATGCTTCTGGATTACTGGACTAAGTAATGCGATTCTGGCCACAGAATAGTAATTCATACATTGAAGTGTGTATAGATCAGCTCTGAAAGAGACCATACTGTTGTCTTGGCCAGGTTCTGGACTTCACCTCCAGGTTGGGGGTGGGGTGGAAAAACAGACAGACGGTGAGAAACCTTGATACTTTTCCGCATCTGGAAATCACAAAAGCATTTAACCTGCGAAAGAGATTCTGCAGCTTCGTCCACCTCTAAGAAAGGCTACTTGGAAGCCGGCCAAAGGAGAGCAAAGCATCACCCAGAGACACAGCAGGACGACTCCCAAGGAAGCGCATCCCGCACAGAGCCTTTCATTTCATTTCTTGGATTTCTTGAAACTTGAGACTCACGGCCCTGAAGAATCTCCTCCCGCCTTCCGAACGTTTGATGAACCCTTCCTTTCTTTCATCCGTGCGAAGGAGGAGAAGCTCAGGGAAGGCTTTTCTGAAAAGGATGTTGCGGATGCCCTACCCAAATTCCAGGAACAGTGAGAGAAGGTCAATTTGGCACATTCTTCTCCTCTAGAAACGGCGCCCAAAAGGTGGTTCTCGGAGGCAAGGCGACTCACAGATTGCCGGAAAGGGCTGGATATATTTTTTGAAAGGACCTTGTTGATCTACAGAAGCAGGAGTCGTTCAAAGACTTCCCAGGAGCGGGTCCAGAAATTGGATTTCCAGTTCAACGCTAGTCAAGTTTTTTTCGTCTCCCCACCCAACCCCACACTGTATTCTTGTCACTTTGCCAAGAGGCCGGCTGGCCAAAACGACGGTTCCTCCTCCGACCAGATAAACAAGGAGGGGAGACAGAAAGAGAGAGATACATAAGGATGCTTCAAAAATAAATAGGTGATAAAAAGCACAAGCAGGGCGAAAAGAAAGAAAGGGCTTCAAATCCCTAAAAGGTTGCCCTACAGAGGAGAGACTGGCTCCGTTCTCGATCGTCGGGCAGGACACGTCGTCATGGGCTCAAGCGACAGGAAGCCAGATTTAGGCTGAAGATCAAGAAAAACTTCCTAACTGTTAGAGCAGTACGACGATGGAACCCATGACCTCGGGAGGTGGTGAGCACCCCAACGCTGGAGGCCTTCAAGAGAAAACTGAACCGCCATCGGTCCGATCTGCTTTGATTGGGATGCCTGCCTTGAGCAGGGGGGGTCAGACTGGATGGCCCCTATGGGTCCCTTTCCAACTCCATCGTGCTATGATTCTGTATTTTTGCCAGACCTCTCTTAAGGTGCTTCCAAGACGAGGATTTTTATTCCATCAATTGCCTTGACCAACCCTCCCCCCTCAAAGGACTGTGGCCTGCATTAGGACTCATGCTTTCTACCTGCTTCTCCAGACCTGGAGGCATTGTTGTCCCCCAGGGGGTTAGTTCCAGAAAATCAGCCCCCTGGGAACATGGGGGGGGGGGGGAAGGAGCACTAGAGTCTCAGCCTTCAATAAAAGATGCCGGGAGAGACCGAACCAGGCGGGAACCCGTGGAAGTTTTGCTGGGAAACTCCCCAGACCCCTAGGAGGTGTGGGCTGGCAGAACTCACAACCATGCACCAAAAAATGCACCATTTTTCTCCAACATCAACCTTCCATCTCAAGGTGAGGAGGAAAATACGCCTTCCTGTTTGATGTGAGAGGACAAACCCGGTGAGGCTTGCTATGCCTCGGCTAGAATGGGTCTATACCATGTCCTCTGTGTGGGTTTTTTTTCCCCCCAATGTGCTTGTGAGATCTTCGGACTAGAAGCCCCAAAAAAACAGCTATCCTGCACGGGTCGGTTTTTAAAATTTTAATTTATTTGTTTGCTTTATGGATAGGCCGCCTTTCTCCCGATTACGGGGAACAAGACACGTGCAAGACAAGAAGCATGCCTTTCATCACCCAGAAGGACCACCAAGCCAGCAGAGGTGGACCACGTCACACGGATTCAAAGCTGCCTTTGATCTGGAAGACGAGAAGAACGGAGAGGAAGGAGAAAGCAAAGAAGGATCGCATCGCACCAATTAGAGGCAAGGGGGGGGGGGAGCATAACGAGGTGTGGCAGCTTGAAAGCTTGTGGCGGACGACCAAGTTTGATACCAGAATGAGCAAACAAGGAGATCCCGTAGGAAGCAGACGCGCGGGTGGCCGGGAAAAAAACGAGACGGTCCTTCATCCACGAAGGCCGTCGACAATGTTATCTCATGCTTGAAGTACGGGCCCGAAATCCTGCCAGATTATCTCTCCACGTTAATGAGCACGGAGGAATGTCGGGGCAGTTCAGAAGAACTAACGACGCTCTAATGAAGAGGGGAGAAAACGCTGCCTCCCGGCTGAAGATCTGAGATTATAAAGAGACAATGAGATGTGTCATCTCCGTTCCCTGAAAAGAGTGACTCATGTCTTCAGATAGATGGTATTCATGACATTTTTATCCCACCCTCCTTCAAGGAGGCATGGAGGTTTCTCTCCACATCTCGAGGCCCCCTGAGAGGTAAGACGGAGGGGCCAGCGCGAGATGGCTAAATGAGTTTCAGGATAACGCCAATCAAATTGTCAGGGAGAGAGACAGAAGTTTCCCAAAAAGGGTATCAAACTCCGGAGACGGGTGGTGGAGGAGAGGAAGAAAAACAGAGCCAAAATATTCCTGAGCGTGCAGGAGGGGGAGAGAGGGAGGAAGGAGAGGGTCGGGTTTTTCTTCCCCAAAAATGGTCAAGGAATTGAAACCAAACAAAACCGAAAAAGTTCAGGCTGCCCACAGGGAGAACCAAAACAGACTTCACTGCTCCTGTTAAGAGCAGCTGCACAATAATCCACGTTTCCCGCTGCGTTTACGGGGCACAAAGGTACTGGTCGGTCAGCTTTACAGGGGGGGAAAAGTGAAGGCACAGGCGGGAGGAACCTCCCCCAAGAACCTAAGAAGGGCATCCTATAGATTTCTTAGCCTTAGATCAGTTCCCAGACGGGATGGAGAGGACCTGCCCTGGCCTTTATGGCTTGCGTTTGGATTGAAGGTGAAAAGTTGCACGGTTCTTCGAGGAAAGACCAGAGGCAGCCCCTCCCAATGAGCCAAATGTTAAGTCAAATGGGATCGGAAATCATGTGATCCAAAAAAAAGAAGACGACGGGAACCACAGAATCATGGAGTTGGAAGGGGCCTCGAAGGCCATCCAGTCCAACCCCCTGCTCAAGGCAGGAATCCAAGTCAAAAGAGGTCGGACAGAGGGTGGTCCCATTGTCTCTTGAAGGCCTCCAGCATTGGAGGGCTCACCCCCTCCCAAGGTCATTAGTTCCGTTGTCATACTGCTCTAACGGTTAAGATGTTTTTCCTAATACTCAGCCGAAATTTGGCTCTCAACACTCCAGGCTAGGAAGCTGCAATGGATAGCGACCTTTCTTGAGCATCTCCTGCCTTCCACTCATAGCGATGACCAAGGTAACGCTGCATCAAGAGGCACCTGGGGACAGACGGTGGTCCAATTTACTCCACCACCTCCCCTTGAGGTCATGACTTCCGTTGTCGTACTGCTCTAACAGTTAGGAAATTTTTCCTGATACTCAGCTGAAATCCGGCTGGAATCACACAAGTAGGTTTTAAAGGCCGCTATTTGGGAAGTCAGCACGTGCCGTTCGGATTTTCTGAAATCCGAAGTCCAGAATTCTTCAAGAATTTAATCAGGCAGAATCCTGGGAGTTCCAGTCCACAGACGTACACTTCCAGACAGCTATATTTCTCTCGCCTGGAGCAGGCCTAGCCTGTATTCTAGGCCTTCATTTCCTGCCACAAGGGCTTCTGGAGAGGAAGCTGATGCAATGTTTCCTGGAGACGGTAGTCTCACTGCCCTTTGGGCTCCATAGAGGGCGCCCCCCAAAGAACTACAATGCCCAGGATGCCTTGTGGTAGGAAGTGATGGCTTGGAATACAACCTCGGTGGTCTAGGCCCTGCTCCAAGTGAGGAAAATATAGGTCCCTGTAGGTATGGGCCTGCGGGCAGCAACTCCCAGAATCCCCATCAATGGGAAATGTAAATGTGACATCCAAACGGCCTGCCTCGTTAGGTGTGTGGCACAGATCTGCACACATCTCTTCCTTCATCGCATGGACCCGTTCAGGAAATGAAGGAACCGAGCCTATAATTTCTAGAAGAGGGGCCGGGAAAGACAGCCCTGTTTAATTCACTCTCCACTGATGGGTCACAAGACGGCTCAGTGAATCACAGTTTCTAATTAAACCAAAACGAGCGATACTTCGCACTCCGAGTCAAGGCGTGCGACGGGGGCTGTTCACGTTCACTCCTCAGGGAAAGGGGGTCAAATGGAAAGGAAAGAAGTCCAAAGGAAGCTGCCCAGAGACGGGGCCAACGGGATCGGATCCATCACGGCGCAAGTAGGTCATGGAGCTGGCTGGGAAGAAAGACAGGAACCCGGGAGATGCCAAGGTGGCTGACTGTCAGAAAGAGAACGAGGCAGCCAAGCAGGAGGAGTCCGGCAATACAGAATTCAAGGCGATGGAAGGAAAAAGAAAGGAAAAAACAAAACAATTTGTTACACAACGTTTTTGGAGGCTGTGCAGTTTCTGAATTGTGGCTAAGCTATCCTTTTTCCCTTCTGCTATTTAAAAAAGGGAGAGAAAGAGAGAGAGAGAGGACAGGATCACAGTCCCTCCACGAAACAATGTCCTATTTTCCACTTGGGAATTTACATAAGAGCGAACATCACACATCACATGGCCCTGGCCAAAGGAAGAAAGGGAGGCACAGATTTTGTACAAACGCTATTCTCTTTGTGCAAGCCTTTACGCGCGTGCACACCCCCGGCACAGGGGCAGTGCGTGAGTTAGAAAATTCCCACTTCTGCGGGGTGCCTCCAGAATGGTGCGGTTGCCCACGGTGGCTACCCGTCCACCTCCGGGGAAGCCCCTTTGAAGGCCGTCTACGCTATAGAGTTGCAACAGGCGGGTACCACTTCAATGGTCACGCCTCCGTCAGAGAGAACCCTGAGAGTTCTAGTTTGGGGCTCTCCTCCCGGAAAGAGAACTGTTGTCGAACGCCGCACCTAGCGTGATGCCCAAGCATTCTAAGATAAAGAGTTACGGCTGGAAATCGCTGGCCGGCAGACCTAACCCAACCCTTGGGGATATACAGAGCACTGAAAACATGGCCTGCTTGATGGTTTTAAGGCTTTCAAACCCTGTCAGATTCATCAGCTCTCAGTGAGAGACAGAGCGCTATTGTTAACTCGGTCTCAGAAATTTGTACGAATCGGCTCTCGTAAAAATTTTAAAAAAAACAACAACACAACACTATTCTCTTCCTGTGAAAAAAGCCAAAAAGCAAGCACAGGTGCACCCGAACACCGAGTCAGCAAGCGCATAACCACCGGCTGATTGACCAAAAGATGCGAGCAACCCATCCGAAGCTTCTAATCCGTAAAAGTCCACTAAACTATTTAGCCAGAAGCCCTCGTCATGTTGTCCCATTCGCATAATTCACCCCGAAGAACCTATTTCTCTTACTTGTGTGATTTTGCTCCATGTTTGCAAAAAAAGCGACTTAGTTTCGCTCCTCTTGTTCAAGATCTTGCTTCCTATGTGGGGCCAAAGGACTAACTATGCGTTTCTTCATTCTTGTGTGTGGGTAAGGATTTAGATTCCTTAAAGTTGTATACTTTTTTTTTACTCGAAACTGCACCAAACAGAGAAGCCTGCTCTTACATCACGTTGAAAAAGAGAGACTAATAAATGGGTACAGCTAATGAATGCAGTCGTACCCCGTCTGGGATCTGCTCTGCCAGCAGTTATTTCTGACCGAGGAGAATGTGATCCTGCCAAAGGGCAACAGGGCTGTCTTGCTGCTATTTTTAGCCAGCAGTGTCGGAAACCCAGACCCCCATCTCACTCCAAGCTTCTGAAGACCTGCGGCCGCAGGAATAACACAACTACAACCAAGTTGAGTCTCCCAAAATCCCACTCCTTTTAAAAAAAAATCACAACTTCCTAAAGTCCAGAAGCAACGTGGCCTCTGGCGACACCGGCGATTATTTTCCGGGAACTGTGTCACCAAACGGAGCATCTCTGAGCTGTGTCCAAATTATGGGAATATCAATGTACAACGCATACCTCAAATGCGCCTTGTTATTTCACCTGCAGTGACCCAGGTCCATTTCAGAATTCAGGGCTCTTTCAGACAAGAATCCAACAATTTTACCCCACTTTCTTTTGCTTGGTTGCAAAAGAGGTTTGCCGGGATTTATATCCACTCTTTCTTTGATAAAGCCACTTGTCTTCTCCTTTAAAAATACTATTTCTCTTAAAGAAATATTTAGGAATTAAAAAAAAAAAAATCCACTTCCACTTTTTATGGAAGGCGCTGTCCCATTACCAGTACAGTACGATCCCCTTATCGGCTGATTCATCTATCCACGATCTGAAAATATTAAAAATATTAAAAGAAAAATCTCAAAAATGTATGTTTGTAATGATGATGTAACCAGAACAGGCCACTAGAGGGAACCACAGACCATACTATGTATAGTGTTCGCTAGAGAAATATATTTCCACTATGTCATTACCAGAACTGAGCACAAGAGGGAACCAGAGACCAGCCTATGTATAGCATTCACTATAATCCACATTTTTCAACATCTACCAGGGAGGGGGGCTTAGAACTGATCCCTCATGGATATGGGGGTCCTAATGTACTGAGAAAACATTCAATTTCCAGTTCATTACAGGTAACGGGAAGACCATCTTGTTCTCTATCTCAGGCAGCAAAATAACTTGGGCTGCTCCAGAATAGGAGATATTTAAGTATGGTCCAGTGATACTAAATGGGTCATAACTGGGAAGTATGACTTCTGAAATTGGTAGCAGAGAACCTGTGCCTGGCTTGGTTTTTCCTTCTCCCTCCCCAACCCCTTCACCTTTTGTGTCATGAATTTCAAAGTCTATGCCTTGTATCTCGTTTCTGATATTTGTAAGCTACTGCATGAACCTTTCTTGGGGAAAAATAGGGTAAGGACATAAATACATACATATCAGTGAAATGACCCTGCATAACCATGATGTCCATTGTCAAAGAAGGTAAAAACAAAACAAAACATAATATATGCAGCCATGTTTTTTTGTTTTTGTTTTTTTACCTTTTCAACATCTGCTTTTGTTACGTTGATGTCAGCGTCCATCTTTTCGAAATACTGCTGCGCTCTGTCGGCTTCTTTGCAATCCCGTTCAAATCTTCGTTTACTCTGGAAAAGGAAGGGACGAGATTAGGGTTCGACAGCCACAAACTCATACACACACACTCTAAATCCTCTGAATAATTGGATTAATTTTCATTGGTTTGTTTCATTTCCCTAATTTTGGGCGACCTGCCTTTTTAGGGTTGGCCGTTCTGTCCCCATCCTGTATCCTATTAGGGATTCAATTGAACGCTTGTTCAGCTGAGAAACGAACCGGCACGAGTCGCCAAACCGGTAGTTCGTGCCCATCTCTAGAAGGGACCTTATAGATCGATCATCTAGTCTAGCCCTGCCAAAATCTACATCCCACGGAAATGCTATGACTCCATGCTGCAGTAACAGCTGGCTTCTTTTCCCTCTATCTTCTTGGGTGACCCTGCTGCAAATATTACATAGCCCACAAACATGCAAGTGGCCGACACTCACGGATTCGAGCTGTTTCCAGCAGGTCTCGATGTGCTGCTGTGCTTTTCGGCCGTCGTGGAAGTGCTGCGAGAAAGCAAGAAGAAAGCATCGTTAACAAATGACAACAAAGCAAGAGAGTGATCTGTGCACATTGGTTTGTATGTCCGTTGTTTTTTTTTTGCCATAATGATAATAATAACCATGTGCCATTAAGTCCATTCTGAATTGGAATCACAGAATCATAGAGTTGGAAGAGGCCTCAAAGGCCATCCAGTCCAACCCCTGCTCAAGGCAGGAATCCCAATCAAAGCAGATTGGACAGAAGGTGGTCCAGTTTTCTCTTGAAGGCCTCCATCACTGGAGTGCTCACCAGCTCCCAAGATCATGGGTTCCATTGTCATACCGCTCTAACAGTTAAGATGTTTTTTTTTCCTGATAATCAGCCTTGTTGCCCTCCTCTGAACTTGCTCGTTTGTTGGCATCCTTCTCAAAGTGTGGTGTCCAGAACTGTACACAGAACTCTAGATGAGGCCTAACCAGTGCCAAATAGAGGGGAACTAGTACTACACGGGATTTCAAGCCTAGACTTCTGTTAATCCTAAAATCACATTGGCCTTTTTTGCAGCCACATCGCCCTGTGGGCTCATATTCAGCTTCTGAGCTACAACCATTCCAAGATCCTTCTCACATGCAGTATTACTGAGCCAAGTATCCCCAACCTTGTAACTGTGCGTTTGGGTGTCCGTCCCCCCCCCCCCCCGGTGTGGAACTCTGCACTTACCCCTGTTAGATTTCCTTCTGTTGCTTTCAGCCCAATGCTCAGGCCTATCAAGACCTTTCTGCTCCTGTCTTCAATTTTGTGTCATCTGCAAATCTAATAAGTATTCCCTGCACTCCCTCACCCAAGTCATTAAGAAAAAATGTTGAAGCGCACCGGGCCCAGGACTGAGCCCTGGGGTACCCCCACTTGTGACCTCCTCCCAGTTTTAGAAGCAAATCCTGAAGCCACCCAAGGCCGGCTTCCATTCCTGCAAAGATGGCTAGGGAATAAAATATTTTTAAAAGACGCAGGTGGGTCTTGATTTGCTTAATGGAAATTGCTGCTCCTGGAAACTTTCATTCATTCATTCATTCATTCATTCATTCTCCAGGCAGTATCCAGGTGTACAAAATTAGCCTTGGACAGCCAACACGCCATCCACTGGCCGTACAATTCACACCCCAGAAAGAAACTCTCGCACTGGGCCGTAGTCCTGCTGGAATCGCTCCGTACCTAGCAGAAACATTAAATCAAGGGCATGCTAAGCCATAAAAGGCAATGCAGCTAGCTTGCTGGCACAGCTGCAGCTCTGAAATCACCATCATCTTCCATTAAATCTGATGACACCCCTACCACCCTGATCCTTCGTCCTGACACATAATGAATCTCTCTCTTCCCCCCCCCCTTTCCTTCTCAAGATCCAACTTCACTGCAATGTGACACTTCCAGAGACATCGTTCATTCTGCATATTAATTTCCTCCACTTTGCTTGCAGTCACGCAGACCTGTGGATTTTTACAACGCTGGCTAAGAGGGAGAGGGAGGGCTTACGTGGCTGCTGCAACCTATAATGGATTGCAACGTAATTCTCTCTCTCCCTTTAATGCTTATGTCTCCGGAGGTTAGAGATTTTTCTTTCTGCATAGCAAAGGATCAGAGCTGGAAGAAAAGTGACATTCAAAACCGCAGTGCCCCAGAGCATGTGCGGAAAATCAGATAGCTCAGTGGTTTAGGTCTCTGGCTGTGGAGCCAGAAGTTGGGAGTTCGATTCCCCCACTGGGCTTCTTTGACAAGGGCTGGACTGGATGATCTTATAGGGTCTCTTCCAGCTCCGCAGTTCTAAGATGATGATATGGATGGGTGCACCCATGCTACTGCCAACTTTCCTTCTTCCATCAATCTTTGCCCAAGGCTAAGCATGCAACCATCTGGTTCTCAACAGAGTTTTTCTCCAAACAGTGGCCAAAGGCCACCTGCCAAGAGCAGAACTGGAGAAAACTGGCATAAAAGGATCATACCAAACACGGTCCGTTATGCAATACTCCAGGAATAAAAAAATTGTTTTGTTTTGCTTTATTTCCTGGATATGCAACCTTTGAGACAATGAAGAAGGGAAAATGAGATTCTCTCTCTCTCTCGCTCTCTCTCTCTCTCTCTCACACACACACACACACACACACACAGAACACAATCCAGCTTCATATTTTCCATAGCTGGAAAAGCTATCCAGTCAACAAAAGAGATTTTAATTTAATGTGATCTGTAAATCTCATTTTCCCGCGCTCTGCAGAGGCAAAGAGAAAATAAATTTATCCCAGTCGAGTCGAACAAAATCTTGTCTCGGCCGCTGTGGAAAAGCTCTCATTTTTAAAAATATCAGAACGCCGCCGTGAGATAGTAAAAGTCAGGATTAGTGGAGAAATGAAACCCAGGAAGGGGGATAAGTTTTTAAAACAGTTAAGTGACGGGGTTATTATTATGGCCTCTTGTGTTCAGGAAGAAATAAAAGAATGAACCTCGATGGTTTTTCACTCATGAGGCTTCAAAGCAAATATGCCCATTAAAGGGGATTTGTTTTCCCCACATCGTGCATTCCTGCATCCCACGTGGCAAATCTATTTTATGCACCAGATGCAAAGAGAAAACGGTGTGATCCACAACCTTCTTGCTAAACATTCGGAGAGATTTCGGCAGCTGAGTCACCGCGAAATGCTTCGTTTCCGTTTTAAAGGGTTGGGAGGAAATAAAATGGGATGGATCATCGCCTGCTCGGGACGGCTTTTTGGAACCTAGACTTTGAAAAGTTCGCAAATCTCCACATGAAGACTCAGTAGATTCCAACACACCCGGCTACTTCAGCTATTTTGCTTTTTCCTTTACGGCTCCATTCTTCCAGAATCACGGCACAGATGCTCCCCTTCCGTCCCAGACCCGGGGGACATGGGGGATCATGCCACTCTTGAGTGCCCTTCGGTGGAAATCCAGCCCAAACCCCAGCGCCTTATAAAAGGAGGTCAGCTGCCAGCGTGAAACACAGGCAGCTCTTGGCATCTGCAAAAAAAAAAAAGCCAAGGCACACCACGCCAGTCCAGCGACAGAGTGGATTCATCAAAAATAACAAGAATAAAAATAATAATAAAAGGACTGCATGAGATGCACTCTGGAGCCGGGTGGGGTGGGGAGAAAGTAGCATAAGGGGTCTGTTTGTCCAGCTGCATCCAACAAGGATCATGTGAAGCATTTCACTCATGAAGGTCGTGACAAAATAGGCCTTATTTGTGCTTAAGAAACAATCGGCAATTGTCCCCCGGCAAGCCCGCTTTGGATTTACCAGTCGACGGAGAAATAATCTTTGCTGAAGCGGGGAACAAACGCTTTGGCTAACTTTTTGAGCGTATCCCATGCAAAGCCAAAATAGACATGCATTCAGAGAATGGTTGTCCTCTCATTTTTAAGGATCTGTGAGGGTCTTTGAGGACAGTCGGTAAGCCTCTTGAGAGCCGAGGAGCACCATCCGGACCTTTGGAAGGTTGAGCAATGTACCATCAAGACGGTGACCCCCGTCTCAAAATGGACGGGGAAGATCTGGAGAAGGCAGACAAGCTGCCACCAGGAATGATTGCGAGGATAAACTTTGTGGGTGGGAACACCGGGTGTTTTTAGCACGTTCTTGGCTGACGTACAGAGATGGGACGTACTGCTAGAAGTTTCATCATCCTAACGACACACACCTCTCTGTGAGGTACGAGTCCCCCTCTATTCGGCACTGGGTGAGGCCTCCTCGGGAGTCCTGTGTCCAGTTCTGGACGCCGCACTTCAAGAAGGATGATGACAAACTGGAACCGGTTCAGAGGAGGGCAACAAGGATGATTAGGGGGCTGGAAACCAAGCCCTAGGAAGAAAGACGGAAAGAACTGGGCACGTTTAACCTTGAGGGGAAAAAGAGAGAGGGGTGATATGATAACACTTCACAAATACTTGAAAGGGAGTCCTACAAAGGACGGCAGACCTGTCCTCGATCATCCCAGAGTGCAGGACATGCAATGGGCTCAAGCAACAGGAAGCCAGATTTAGGCTAAATATGAGGGAAAACTTTTCAACTGTTAGAGCAGTACGACAAGGGAACCAATTGAAAGATTTTCCTGCAGAAGGAGGGCAGGATCTGTTCTCTATCATCCCAGAGTGCAGGGCATATAATAATGGGCTCAAGCTGCAGCAAGCCAGATTTCAGCTAAATATCAGGAAAAAAAACTTCTTAACTGTTAGAGCAGCACGACAGTGGAGCCAATGAGGTGGTGAAGCGCTCCAAGGCTGGAGGCCTTCAAGAGAAAATGGGACAACCCCCTGTCTGATCTGCTTGGATTGGGATTCCTGCCTTGAGCAGGGGGGTCAGACTGGATGGCCTTATCGGCCCCTTCCAACTCCATTATTCTAGGATTCATGTAACTTTCAAGAAATTCCACAAAGGAACAGCAGTTTGCAAAAAAGAAAAAAAATCAGTGAGATTCGTAATTGAAAGTAACACAGGTTATTTGGTAGGATTTTGGGAAGCTTTTGATACCATACATAGAAATGAAAGAGAAGCCGTAGGTGCGGTTATTTTGTGACTGATCTGATCAGCCTGTCTTTTCATTCTATTGCAATCATGGATGATGATCCATGTCTTCATGTGTATTTCTAGCGCCTGCCGCAGCTCAAAGGGTGTGGAGGTTGGGTGCTGATCCGTTTGGGAGCAAAGTGTACAAAGATACTACACGCACGAATACACACACACACAGACACACAAAAGAACGATAAGGAGAAGCCCTATGACAAAACTCAACCCGATGGCGACAGGACAGAGCGCTGTGGAGATTCTCCCACTGTCTCGCTTTCTGAAGAGACAGAGAACAACAGGCATCCATGAATACAGAAATATAGCCGTGTGTACACGGTTCAAAATTAGGAAAGCATGCTTTTCTATCCAGAGAAAGAAGAAGAAGAAATAGAAAAACCTAGGTCAGATCCATCCCCGTCTCCCCTTAATGAACTATCTCATTTAGGAGTTCTATTTTAGGATCAAAGCCCTTCACGGTGTGGCATGAAGAACACCCAGAAAATTCTCTGGACCCATCCATGCAGGAGAACCTCCTTCCGAGCCTTTGCTCATCTTTGTAATGGATTACTCAGGCAGCATGCCAGTCAAGAAATAAGCCTTATTATACTCTCCCCATAAGGGGAAAAGATAAGGACAAACTTTGGAAACGCTTCCGTGGGCCACACGGATCTGTCCGTTTGGCACGACAACATGGCAAAGTTTTCCCGGCTCGGCTGAAGGAGACGATTCAAATAAAGGGATTCCGTACGTTGTGGTCCAAAACAAAACCACAATTCGGCTCCCTAGGCTGCCTCGGGAATTCTGGGTGCTGTAGTTCCAAAACACAAAGGGTAAAGGAGCATGAAACCGAGTTCCCAGTGGAAGGAGATGGAGGGAAGGTTGAGAAGAACAATCCAGGCTAGCGAGCCTGGGGTCAAAAGGGAAAGACACCATCATCATCATCCCCAGCGATCAGACTCTATCTGGGCAGCATAATATTCACTGCAGCGTCTCTGTGGTCCAGTTTCTACCCATCGCTCTCTCTCTCTCTCTCACACACACACACACACACACACACATAACATCCACAGAAAGAGGACTTTTCCCAACCGTTGTTCCCCGCATTTGGAGGAGTCTCACGAAAAATTTCAAGCAAAATCTGGGCTTTGCAAACGGACGCTGAGAAGTTAAAATTGAATCTTCAGTCTGTCTTAAGGAGGCCGCCTCGATTTTCTGTCTTTCTGAGCGTGCGCGTGCATCTCTGTCACGAGCCAATGCCAGCTGATTGAAGGTCTTAATCATCCTTTCCTCTAAAGAGCTAATGGCCCGTTTACATTCAAAAAAGGAGAGCCGGCGCATCCCCTATGGAAAATCGAAACTGTTTGTTAGGTTTGGCTCCCCTCCGATGCGGATCACGCTGGCATGATCTTCGGCGCCGACAGAGCCCCGTGCGGCGCGGGTGGATGCATTATTCATACTCCGTGGCAAAGGGAACCACCGAAGGCCTCGTGGCTGAACCAGACCAGGATAGGAAGGAAAAGCGCAAGAATAGGAGAGAACGGCTTTTGCTGAAGCGCTTGGCCCCTCGAGAGCTGCCGCAGAACAAGACAAGGCAGCATTTAGACCCTGCCGCTTTTCCCCCGCGATGCCGCCTTATGCCAAAAGCAAGCCACCGGGGCTCCTGACGCTTTGCTGCCGGCCAGTCCATTTGGCACAAGAAAACTGCAAGCAGAGTTATCGCGGCTCAGCTCAAGGACATGAGTCAACATAGGCTCAAATCAATGGCTGAACCTGGGACTCCATGGTCAAAATCCTGCGGCTCAGTGTAGTAAGTCACCACTAGAGTAGGCCCACTGAATCTCATGGGCAGAGTATGTGAAAAATTAAAAACAAAAACAAAAAACTTCCAGCTACACAGCAGTGAAAAGTCTAGACAGAGACCTATAAAGCAGATTTGTTTATTTACAAGTCTCCTTCAGATATACCTCCCCTTACTGTACAGTTAGTTTAATTAGATTTCCCTCCGTTTACCTTAACTGGCATAACAGTCTCAATAGATTCAGTCAGAGACTCTGGTTTTGAGAAAGAATAAAGAATGTGTCTCTTCTACTTACAAAATCTTCATATCAGAATACAAACCAAAGCATGTTCATGGGTTACACATTATGGTGTCTTAGCTGGTTGAGTTCATTAGTTTCTTTGCTAACTGACTGGACATATAAAGACTCAGAACGCTGCTCTTGCCACTGCTAAGCTGTCTCTAAACTCTAAGAGACTCTAACACACTCTGAATCCTGACTGAAGTAAAAAAAAAACAGGGGGAGAGCAGGAAAAAGAAATCTGAGGTGGAGAGAGAAACAATTGGCGACTCTAAGTGATAGACATTTCCTGCAACTCCCTCCCAGCCAAAAAAAGTCTTAAAGGCGCAATATGCAGGTTGCAGTTGCAACAGAATCGACTTTCAGAAGAGCGGATGT
Organism: Intellagama lesueurii; assembly: GCA_037013535.1. Lineage (NCBI taxonomy): Eukaryota > Metazoa > Chordata > Lepidosauria > Squamata > Agamidae > Intellagama > Intellagama lesueurii. The sequence goes on along the minus strand of JBAJHW010000017.1, from coordinate 1,866,686 downwards.
ACCACATCCTTACCAGATCCTTACTCTAGCTGTGGCTTTTATGACACTGGAAATCATGGGAAAGGTCTGCAGTTTTCATTCTTTCTAAATAAATCCACATGAATCGCAGACCACTGGGGGTGAGGGTAGAGTGCATTTAGAGAAATAAAATTACCGATTTTCTCTCCTGCTTCAGCTCTTGCACGCAACGGGCTAACTCGGCGGTGATCTGGGAGGTCATGTTCTCCGATATGACCTCGTGCTGACCGGCGTAGTCGTTCATTTCGTTCAAAGTGGCTAAGAACGTGCGACATGACGAATATCTGGAAGCAGGCGAAAAGACGAGAGGGTGGTCTGTTCGTTGAATTAGAAACACACACCTAAGAAAATGCACGATTACCTTTCTTGATAATAAGGTTCAGTTCACCTCTAGTGCTATCACTACCTTCCTTAATTCTTTGGAATGAAGGATGTTAGATCAGGACCGCCCAGACTGTTAAGACAAAGATCGATTGCCTATTTGGCTAAAGAATTAATTGCCACAGTTAAAGAGAAAGAGAAAGAAAGAAAGAAAGAAAGAAAGAGAATACATTTTAGCTGTGATCAGTCATGGGTTATCTAAGGAAATGAACCAAATTTGCCCAACTCATTACTAAATTAATGAAATTTAACTGTCCTCATAATTTTCATCTCCATCAAGATTCATAAATGAAAAAGTTTTCCCCCCCCTCTGGCCATGTTCATACATGAGCCATAATTCAGTGTTAATCATGATCTGTTGTTTTAGCTATGAGTTATGGTTAAATCTATGTGTATGATAGACATAGATAGCTGCAGATAGCAAATCCCTTTATTTTCTGTTTCTGCTGTTTTTATTCCTCCTTTTTTTTTGTCAGCTCCTGTTTCAACGTGGGGAGCTGGAGAAATAAGCTATGGACAAACCATGGTTCTGGATTTTGCTGTGACAACAAACCCTAGTTTAAATAAGCAGAGTTCTTAAACTAACCAAAAAAAGAGATGCCTTCTAATTGTGGTTTGCAGCTGACCAACAAACCATGATTTGTTCACAGACATAGATTTAGACACAATAAACCAGAATTCAACCAACCATAACATAACTCATTGCTATGTGCATATTCGGCCAATAACTAGGATTTTGTGTGTGAAAGAAAGCAGATAACGTCAAAATATAATGTGAGACAGCAACAGCAGAATACTATATTTATTGTCTGATTTAATTATTTATGTTCTCTCAAACGTACTTGCTAATCAATATTTAGCATGTTTCTAAATACTATTTTTTAAAACTCTCAATTGTTTTCGGGAACAAAATATTCCCGTTTTTCTCAAACCTACTTGTATTCATCCTCTTCTTTGGAGTTCTTTTTCGGCTGATATTTCTTTGAAAGATTCCTACAAGAAAGCAGAAGTTTGAAAACAGAAGGAAAAGATCAATGAACGCCTTTAAGCAATGTTCTTAGTTACCTACTTAATGCATTGCGACGATTCACTTCAAATGTAAGTATTTTTACGGTGAGTTATAACCGTAAAACAAACCATAAACTAAGAAAAGAAAGGCCTAATTCCAGTTTTAGATCCATTCATATGGACAACAAATCTCATACTTCCCCATTCTGCGAGTTCTATCTGATTTACACACACCTTACAGTGTGGCTCGCCTGGGAGAAAAGGCCTAACTGGAAGACTTTGAGGTTTAGCTAGGCCTAGCTCCCTCTAACTTCCTGTTCTGAAATAAAGCGCCCAGCTAATACCAGGAAAGGAACAGGAAGTTAGAAGGAGCTAGGCCTAGCTGAGCTTCAGTTAGGCCTTTGCTCCCAGGCGAGCCACACTTGTATTTCCAATAAATGCAAAAAACTCATCCCTACGCTCATGATTCCAGATTTTTTTTTTCTAACTGTTTGAACGCTGTGAAAAATGTCTGCAGAGGGCTGACTGGTTTCAGTGGTTAAGGGAGAGGGGGAAAGAGATTTGTATTATTCGTCTTTCCTTATCTCCAACTCCTGTCTAGCACAGTAGTTCTCAAACTGGGGACTCCAGATGTTCTTGGACTGCAATTCCCAGAAGCCTTCACCACTTGTTCTGCTGGCCAGGATTTCTGGGAGTTGCAGTCCAAGAACATCTGGGGTCCCAAGTTTGAGAACCACTGGGATGCAGTCTAAATTATACAAAACCACTCACAAATAGAACCTGGGGGAGAAACATTGCCATTTGATTTATCTGCATCATTTGTTAAAAAACGGTTTGTTTTCTGATATTACTTTCCCAACAAAGATGCTTGCTTGCTTGCTTGATTTATTGTATTGAACTACTGTATGTTGTCTTTTGCTATTTCGTTTTTGCAAATCTGCAAATCTACCCAGCCCCAAAACTGAAATCAAGAACCATTTTTAAAGGAATCTGGGGTTTTACTTCCCTACGGTTTTAACGTAGTGTATTCCTCATTTCCTCTTTTGCAACAACACATCTGACAGTCACACATTTTCCGCTGGAGAGAATTTTATTCCACCCTACACTTGTTTTTTAAGGGTTGTTTGTTTTTTCCTGGGCTCTTTGGCCAATGGCAAAACCCAAGGAAAATTCACTTGATTTCCAGAGATTATCTTTCAAAAAATTTTTTAAAAAAAGAGCAAGAGGAGGGGAAAGAAGCAGCTCTTCCTGTTTTCCACGGTTTGGAGCAGGCAGGAGGAGAAAACCAAAACGAACCCCACTTTAAAATGCAAAAAGAGCACCGGAGCACGAAAACGGAACAAATTCGTCACGTTTTGCCCACTGTTTCAGCTCGGGATATTATGTGTTCATTGCTTCTCAAGTTCTCCAAAAGACCACAATCTCTATAAAAAACTTACACAGGTTCCAAGATATTCGGGTGAGTTCTTCTATTAGACCTTGCCACCCCCCCACCCCAAGGAACAGCTAAAGGGGGCATAAGGGTCTTCGGTTTTGGCTCCGAGATTCGGGTTTTCAAGCCCCTTCACCAGGTCTCAGGGTCTGGCTCTAAAATCTCAGAGAAAGCGATGGAGCCAAAGCGAGTCTGTATTTGTGAGTTCATTCGCGCGGTTTCAGGGCATGTGATCTTGACATGTTCAGAAGCACTCCTGTCTTCTTCATTACCCTGCATGATCCAAACAGGGATGGGGACTTGAGTCGCTGGACTCTCTGTCAAGTCAGACCTGAGTCGTACCGGTGACTCAGGATTGTTATTGTTTTCAACGACTCAAACTCGACTCAGAACCCACCTGCCTCCTTCCTTTTTTTTTTTCTGGGGGGGGGGGGAAGCTTGTTTTTAGTAGGGACTCAAATTTGGGGCTTGGGAGACTCGGGCCTCAGACTCAAACGTGGGATTTGACACCAAAGACTCGAACTCGGGACTCGGACCCAAAAGACTCGCCAACATCCCTGGCTCTAAACCTCTGTTCCATCACCACCACTAGAGTATTTACACATCTGGCTTTTAAACGCCTCTGGCAGTCTCTACCTCGTCTGTTGGTCACTCCCACACCACCGGGAGCGATGGGGGCCAAAAAGGCTCTATTCCCGGGGACCACACGCAGCCCTTGCCTCTAAGTCTCAGGTTTCTGATCTGAAATCTTCCCGGCCGAGGAAGATCAAGACTAGCCTTCTTTCCGTTATCCTGCCAACGAGTAATGCGATAAAACGGTAAAAACGATAAAAATGGAACTGCTCCTTTCTCTCTGCAGCTGATTTCAAAGGGGCTGTAAGTGAGAGAAGCAAAAAACCAACCAGGTCTCATTTCCGCCCCCCCGGAGGATTTCAAAGACTTCGTAGCCAACGTTCTGCCTTGATATCTCCCTTGATTCTCTCCGGATCAACGCAGGCAGACGTTGCGTGCCCAACGATTCTTCTGGAGCATGGAAATAATGCCAAGTGGACACATGCCCAGATCCAGAACACACACACAAACACAGACTCACAATATTTGTGCATGCATATTTTAAATGAGTATCCGCCTGCGGTTTATTACCGTGCAACACGACACTGAAGAGAGTCATCCACAACTGATTTTCCACCCTGAAATGTAGGAAGAGATCTTCTGAATCTCGCCGAAGTTTTATCTCGGTTGGGGGTGGGTGAGATTTTTTTTTCTGTTGAAAACTATGTTCTTTGGGTCCGTTCATCTGTTTGGGGGATCGTGACAACAGGGATCCGCTCTAGATCATCCCGGAGTGCAAGACGCGCAAGAATGGGCTCAAGCGATAGGAAGCCAGATTTAGGCTGATTATCGGGGGGGGGGGGGGAGAAACTTCTTAATTGTTAGAGCAGTACGACAATGGAACCAATTCTGCAAACCAAACTGCAGCTATTCAAGAGTAAACTGGACAACCCTCTTTCAGATCTGCTAGGACTTAGATTCCTGCCTTGAGCAGGGGGGTTGGACTGGATGGCCTTCGAGGCCCCCTTCCAACTCCATCATTTAATGATTCTATGATTTTATGGAATGAAATCAGCTCTCATTTGATCCAAAACCCTCTGCCTGTCTTCCCAGGGTTGATGCGATTAAAAATACATATATTACTTCTAAATGTGCTGTTGACAGATGATAATAATCATGTGCCATCAAGTCAATTCCAATGAAGGATGATCCTTTTCATGGCTTTTGCAGGAGACACCGTGGGGGAATCAAACTCCTAACCTCTGGCTTCACAGCCAGAGACCTCGACCCCTGAGCTATAGGGTTTACAGAAATTTGGGATTGCCAGAAAGACAAGACTCACTAAAAAAAAAAATAATAATAATGATGGGAAACATGGAAGGCGGAAGAAAGAGAGTAAAACTTAGTATGAGATGCATAAACTTAATAAAGGAAACCACAGGCTTGAATTTGCAAGACCTGAGCAGGGCTGATTACAACGGGACCTTCTGGAGATCATTCATTCAGAGGGTCGCCAGAAGCAACCTGAACAGGAAGCCCTGTTTCCTGTCCTATGTATACGCCGTATTAGATGCAGTATCCTTTTTTAAAGAGGTCTCCGGCGAATGGGGTTCAGCCATGTTAGTCTGTGAGAAGCGAAGCAATGGAGAAGAATCCTGTTGCATCGTCAGACCAACAGGATTTCTTGGCATAAGCTTCTGCAGAAGGTTAGAGATGCCGCCCCCAAGGGAGGAAAACTCTCTTTGCACGGTCTGGTTCTGGCCCACCGGGCTCCCAGTCCGGCTTGCTGACGCTGTCTAGCTTCTCCTCCCCATTTTTGAAGACCCCTTCCCCATTTCAAGTGGTTCCCAACCTTGGGACCTACTAGGCGTCACTAGGAGGGAAAATCTGGCTCACCCTCAAAAACGGCTCCCCTCTGCTCCATTCCTTATATACCACACGACCCCAAGTTTATCAGATGTTCTGGAGAGCGATTCGTGGACACGGGTTCGGCCAGCGAACCTCTAGCGAGAATCTGCAAGACTGAAGTCATTTCAGGTAGGACCCACCCCTTGTTCCTTTTGGAAACTCCTCACTGTATATATAGATAAATATATATATTTCATTTAAGAAGGGCTGTTCACCTTCCACCAGACAGCAAGGAGAGCAAATTTTATTTAATGGTACGGTTGCTAAATTCAGAACAGCGAAACCCGAAGGAGAACAAGGTCATTCCGCTAACACAGGCACCGGTGCCTTAATGAGGAAGCACATCACAGCAGCAATTTCAATTAAGCGTGGAAAAGAAAGCTTCCCAATTCCAGATTTCTGCTCCGTTTTATTTTCAGATCGGCCAGAGGCCATAACAGCGGCGCAATGCGATGCAAAGCAAGAACATTGAAGAAAACATTTTAAAAAATAAAATACGTGCCATGATTACAGGGTGGGATAAAAACGGATTCCATTATGATTATTATTTTTTTACAATCCCAGTCAACGAGTACAAAAGCAGACCCTGGTTTCACCTGTTTATTCGGAGGCTGATAAAGGGCGTGGGGCATTTTGGGAAGAGGTGAGACCTCCCTCCTACCAGTTCCTCTCAATGTTCAACCAACTGGACTCAACCCCCATAGTGTTCATAACACCACCACATCATGATTGGTAAGGACTTATTAGAGAAATCCAACTGGAGGCCATGGGAAACTGCATTTTCCCCAGTATGCTCTCGGAACGACGCTGAATCATAGAATAAATTGAGTTGGAAGGGGACCCATAAGGCCATCCAGTCCAACCCCCTAACCTAAATCAAAGCAGATCGGACCAGTGGTGGTCCCATGTTCTCTTGAAGGCCTCCAGCGTTGGAGCGCTCACCCCCACCTCCCGAGGTCATGAGTTCTGTTGTCGTACTGCTCTAACAGTTAAGATGTTTTTCTTAATACTCAGCTGAAATTTGGCTCTCAACACGCCAGGCTAGGAAGCTGCAATATATAACGACCTTTCTTGATTATCTCCTGCCTTCCACTCCTATGGATGGCCAAGGTAACTCTGCATCAAGAGGCAACCTTGGTCAGAAAAGTCTAGTTTTTTCCCCCTCCCCTTCCTCTCCCTTGCCCCTTTCCGCCATCACACAGAGGAGATTAAGAGGCGTATGAGAAAGATTAGCAGCTGGATTAAAGAGAACAATGTTGGGTCTTTAAATTGGTCAAAAGACCACAAGATTTTAAACTGTAGACCTTTCTTACAGCGGGCACGCCTGCTTACAGAGCAACGAGAGATACGAGCGGACGATTAATACGGGGAATTCTTTTCTCGAGAGTTCAGCGTGTGGCCAAGGCTGAACTCTCAGAGGGCCACATCCTGCTGCAGAGTTGGCCAAGACACCTCTTTAAAAGCACGGGTCTGCTTTAAAACAAGGCGGACGCTCCCTTTTGCCGCCACGCGCACAGAAATTCGGCAGGGCCGCCGTGAATTTGTTAGCTGGAAGATGCGGCCAAATATTTCGTTCCCTATTGCTATCGGATATCATAATAATCATGTGCCGTCAAGTCAGTTCTGACTTAGGGTGACCCTTTTCAGGGTTTTCCAGGCAGAGAAGTCTCAAAAGGGGTTGACCCTTCCCTTCTTCTGGGGGGCAACCTTGGGACGGTGCAGCTGGCCCAAGGCTACCCAGGCTGGGCTCTTGTCCCAGAACCGTACCCCAAACTAGAAAACCACCATTCAGGCAGCTGTGCTGAGCTGGTTTGTTGCGCTCCATCAGCTGTGTTCATCTCCATCAGGAACGGTTTTTTTTGTAAGATTAATGCCTCTTAATTGACACACACATATACGCATATATAGTTTGTCCTTGGTTCTCCGTGGACCCCGTCACAATCTTCTCAGCTCATACTGGGCTAGTGAGTCACCGGCATTTCTACCAAGAGGATGCTCAACCTTAACCACACATTTCTCTTTCTTTCCAAAAGGGTCAACTCTGCGGGCAAGGATCTTGGTCTAAGAACGAAGGATCAACGATGATGATGATTAATAATCAAAAAGGGGTCTGGTGTCTTCATCTTACGAACCCCAAGTTCCATCGCACCACTGGGAAAGGCCGGACAAAGTTCTACAGAGGAAACCACCTGGAACGGTCGACCAAACAACCCGCCAGACACATTGTCATTCATGCGCTTTCCAAACAACTGATCCGCACTCACCTAAGTTGCTTTGCATAGTTGATCTCAATGTCGGTTCTCTCTTTTACAAACTTGATGTATTTCTCCAGGACATCAATCCCCCACTGAGTGTGTTTTTCAAGGTTGTCAAACTGATCCTACAGCGGAAGAAAGAAACCAAGAGAGATTATTCAATTAGGAGCCCTCTATATATATATATTTAGAATTAAATATAAAACGCTTTGTGAAACCACAACTTTTCATCAAGCCAACAGACCTAAGCGATGAATCAAGCATTGAGTAGCAAACCCGTGTCAAGGTGCCGATGCCAGAGGGTGTGGGGTACAACCTTTCGGGTCATGGAACAGAAACTATATATAGAAGGCTGGTAGGTAGGTAAGCTGTCCCCTAAGAATCACGTGGTCCAATTGGGTGGCGTTATAACTACTTTGGACTGTATATATGGAGGTCCTCATGAATGAATGAGAAAAAGAAAGCAGTTAAAAATAATGGCCCATACCCTGCATGTAGAAATCTAACACCACAGAGAGTTCTGGAGCCAGCTTTCTCTCTGATATACTAGCTTTCCACATGCGGGGAAATCGTTTTCATTAAAGAGCACATAAGAGATCAGGAAGATTTACTTCGTGGCTGTGACTTCCCTCTCAGGTGGTGGAATCCTCTGATCAACGTTCAGATCGACCCTCAAACCCCAACGATCCTGCCTGATGGGGAATGTGTGGTATTTTCATCGCACCCAAGCTGACAATTTCCTCTCTTTTCAAAGAAGCTGGACAGTTCCTCCCTCCACCAAGAACAGCTGACCTGTCTCAACAGGCGTCCCACGTTGCAACGAACACAACAAAAACATGTGAAAATCTGTTTTCCTTTGGCTGCACTTCTCTAAAATTCGTTTGCATTTTCTTCCTATCTCTGGTTTGTGTTAGGCTGAGCGACTTTCTGTTCTCTACCCACACTGACATCCATGCACATTGTAAACACATTCTTCCTTGGGCATTTATTTACCTAAGTGATGCAACCTCTCCCTCCCGCACAAAAGCTCATCTCTGCATAGTTCTTCCAATTACGCACATTTTAATCATTCACATTTTTAAAACCGTGCATTGTTCTCTCGGCTTGTTAGCTCTCCAAAACGATCCATAATCTTTGCTAATGTGTAAAGTGTTGAGGCTGGGTGCGGCTTCTTCTTACGAATCTCTGGAGGTGTGAAAATGCTTATTTTCATCGGGACTGTTGGACACAGTGAAATAAAACAGATGCGCTGAAGGCGGTGCATGCTTTGTGCATACAATTCAGGGACCAAACCATCTATATAACCTTCTTAAACGCACAGCCATTTGGGTTTGGAAGCAAGAAGCAAAATGCAATTTGGACCTCTGACCCATCTCTTCCTACCGAACACAAATTTTTGTGCTCGCTCGCAAAAGCTGCAAGAGGCCAAGAAGCATGATGTCAAACAGAGACATCTTTAGCCTAAACAAGTGGTCTCGGCTGTGTTTATCAACTTCCTTTCTTGCAAACCCCAGTTTACAAACCGTCTGCCCTCAAAGTTTGCTTATCTTCCAGGCCCAAAAGACTTCTTCGGCACCACACCCTTGTAAGGCTGGGCGTTTCAGAAGTCAACGGAGAAAAGAGCCAGCCCAGAGGAAATTATCAAGAGTTATACATCACATTAAAGAGATAAAGAAAAACATCTATTTTTCTGCATCTCTCTTCAGCTATGATAGCCCAGAATAAGGTTGGAACGAATTCTGGAATTCTAGAGCCAGCCTGTAAGGCTTTGGGCAAGCTGCACGCAGTCTCGGAGTGCCTCCAGAAAAAGGCTATTATAAACCACTTCTGAGTATTCTCCACCTGGAAGATCCTAAAAAAGGGTCACCATAAATCAGAATTGACCTGACAGCATGCAAAAATAAAAATAAAAATCCACAACCCTAGGATTTCAAAGATCTGCAAAAATTACTATAAATTTTTTAACCTTGGAGCTGTCCGACCCACAAAACAATAAAAGTACATTTTTTGTTCATTTTCACCTGCGTGCAACTGGGACTTGACCCTATTCTTAATTTCCTTCCATCTAGAGATTGAGATTTCTAACAAAGCTACCTCTTGCACTGCCAAAGCAACAGAGTTTGTCTTCACCGAACTTATTTTCTGTTTGATTTTTTTTTTTCTTCCAAGCTGATGCTGAAATCTTACAGTGCTTTGGGTGGAAGGCCTATGAAGTTATGCCCGCTTATTCGAGAGGAAAGAGAGAGAAAAGCCCAGATCTTGGGTCATTCTTGTCCTCAAACCCTTCTAAACCACAGCCACGACACCAGAAGCCACTTCCTCCGATTCACAGAAGACAGTCACGTCTACCAAGAAACGTGGCCCATGAAAATATTCCACCAGCAGAAAACAAAGATTGGGTTTCCAGCACACAAGCATCCAAAAGCAAGGGAAGTGACCATTTATTTACTTTATTTATTTATTTTTAGATTTCTACCCCGCCCCCCTAGACAACGTCTACTCGGGGCGGCTTACAAATGTCGTCAAATATATAAAACATTAAAAACATTAAACAATAAAACAATTGAAACAATAATATAAAGTATTCAAGATGGGAATAATAAAAAATAAAAAAATAAAATTTAAGAATTGACAGAAGGGAAGACCATGGGCAAAAGTGTGCTGGGGAAAACCTGCCTTGCATAATGGAAGACGAGGCGACGTGGTTAACTTCACGGGTCAATTCCCGGCTCAGGACTTGGAAGAGAGAAACTAGAAAATCAACTTGTCCAACTCTGGAATACGTTCCAGACAGAGCCCACCAACCGCATGCATGGTCAGAGAGAGAGAGCTGCCCTAGTGGTTCTGGGGAATGCAAGCCATGACAAGGACACAGTATAAGCCACAGAGCAACAAAAAGAGTGTCACTGATGTACAAGGTAGCCTTATAATTAGTTCTGACAATCAGCACAAAATCAAAGCCTATCCTCCTACTTTTTTTTGGCAAAGAGACCCTCTGGAATTATGTTCTTTTGTAAGTTTCTTCCCGTTATCCTCTTTGTCTACACCTTCGGCCCCTTTATGAGGAGAAAGGCGGGGTGAAAATATTTTAAATAAATAAATAAAGTGTAGCCTGCCAAAAGCCTTTTTTGTCTATTTCAGTTTATGCTGACCTTCCGATGAGTGGCCGTTCCCAGACTCTGTATAAGATAGTTGCCGTTTGCTGTCTGATGGGGTCGTGTTTAGCAAAGTGCCACGGTTAAACTGCAGTGCTGCAATCAAGACTCTGCTCGCGACTTGAGTTCAATCCCAACGCACACAGATAGCGGTTGACTCAGGCTTCCATCCTTCTGAGGTCGGTAAATTGAGTACTGAGCCCGCAAGTGAGGGAGGGGGACATGTAGCCTGCATAATTAAATTGTCAATTGCCCAGACAGTGCTGTAAGTGCTACGGCGTGGTATACAAGCCGCATATTTTGCTTCGTCCAATTTGAAGGATTCACAGGAAAATGTACAACCTTTCAGATCCACCCAGATCAATGCACACTTTAGTGACGAGAGACCATGCCTTCAAGCAATGCCTACCATTATTTTTAAATGACCAGAAGAAAATGCACACATTAAAAAAAAAAAAACTGAACAAAAAAGGGAGGGGATAATTTTGTCCCGTAAAAATGAAATAAAAACCTGACGTGTACATTTCAAATCCACAAAACACACACACACACAAACACACCCCTCTTTGTCAATAGGAGCATGTTCAAGCAATGCATTTTAAAAAAAATGAGCAGAGAAAACGCACACCTTTGCAAAAATGTACACCAGAACAAGAGAAAGGGGGGGATTTTGTCCTATAAAATTGGAAGGGGGAAGGACTCAGAATACGGGGACGGATCTGAGGCACAGATGGACCGATCCCCAGAAGGAAGCCACCTCCTTAAAGGAAGCATCCTATATTTCCGTTGCTGTCTGTGCCAAAACCGCCCGGAAACCTGGTGAAAGGAGGAATCGTCAGGGTACCAATGGAGGGAAGGAGGAGAAAGGGTTAACCCTTGGAAGAGGCAGCTTTCCGGATGCTGCTATAGCAACAGTGCGGGCATTCCAGGGGCGGGAGGGGACTCCTCGGCCAATGGGAACCCAGCTTCACCCGAAGACCGGTCGTGTGATTGGCAGAGCCGTCCTCAAATCAGGACCAGGCGGGGAGGCTGCAGTCTCATCCCTAGGGTTGTCCTCTGTCTGGACCACTTGCTTTTTGAACTCCATCAGGGCATCCCTACTGGGACCCGGTCCATCCACCACGCCCACGGTTTCGTGGCCCACAGTGGTCAAGCCCCATAGGTCCAGGAAACCCATAAGCCTCCGGGAGAGGCAATGGACTGCTACGCTTGGTCGTCCCCAGAGGAGAGGAGAGGGGGGTCCCGATTCCACCGGGGACCACACGCTTTGCTACGTGCAAAGTCTGCCGGGTCCGATTCCCCAGCATCTCATCTCTGGGTAGGGCAGAGAGAGAGAGAAATGCTCCTAAAATGACGGAGAGCTGTTGTTCAGGCAGTCCTAAACCTATGCCAGACAGGCCAGGGGGCTGACTCGGTCTCGAGCAGCCTCTTGGTGTGTCCGAGGTAGACCTGCTCTGAACGGGGAGGCTCCACGGCGGTCCACGTGGGCGTCTGTCCCATGGTTTGGTGCACGGCTGAACATGGGTTGGTCCACTCTTCTTCCCCACCCCCACCCCGGCGTCTACACATGGAGCGGACCCATTTGAACCCATGTCAAGGGGGTCTCCAACCTTACCCCCTTCACCACGACCTGCGCCGGCAAGAGCATCTGCGAGTTACAGTCCAAGAACACTGGGGGACCCAAGGTTGGAAACCACTGAATAAGAGGACTGTTCGAAAGAGGACACAGAACGCCTTCGGGAGGAAGGCTAGAGGACTCAAGGGGTCGGCCGTAAGCCTTCGGAGGGCCTCTGGGGCTTAGCAACAATGCCGCGCTGGTGCCCGGCATTAAAACCACAGAAGTTCAAACCACCACCTTCAAGGGGAAAGAGAAACCAAGATGGCGGCTGGAAACGTCCTTCTCTTGGCAGCTTGGCGTCTTGGGTCGTGTCCATTTTGGCCAACGATCTCCTCGCTTCCCTAACCATGGGATGATGGACCACTCCGTCACTTGGAGACAAAACATACCAACACGTCAGGAGCAGGTTGGACATGAGCGATGCAGAATACCCAGCATCACCCTGCACAGACATTGCATTATACGTGTGGCCAACATGGTAAGAGGATGAGAATGATATGAAAACAGCCATCGGAAAAACCTGAGGAAGGAGAGATAGAAGCCGTTCCAAAAGGATTCTGTCCGTTTTAAGCTGCCTCTCTCTCATGTCATCATACTTTCCGCATAAAATGTGCCGGTTAATTAAGTCGGCGATTCTCAATTAATGAGAGCTGCGTCGGAGGCTGGGTGCGTAGCGGGAATACACAAACCTCCGAGGTGGCCGGCCTCTCCATGAAAGACATGAGAGGGAACGAAGGGTGGGGGGGAAACCGCCTGGATTTTTCTAAGACGGTCTGGATCTGTCTAAGGTCACGGCGCAAGGACGACAACGATTATTCTTCAACAATTCCTTCAAAGAGCAAAATTTGGGGCTTGAGGGAGGGAAGGAGGGGAGCCCAGAAGAGGCCGGTGAGGAATAAAAGGGAGGTGTCGCGAGGATGGAGTGAACCCCAACATACGCAGAACCGGGAACAAGAAATTGCAAAGAGGAAAAATACATCTGCCTTCTCAGCAAACGCAAACTGAGCCGCCATGCTGCTTTGGACAAAACTCATTTTATCTGATTTTTGAAGCTAACCAGGGTCAGGCCTGGTTGGTACTCAGGTGGGAGACCGCTAAGAAACATCACCACCATCTTAAGATTTGCAGAGCTGGAAGGGACCCTCTGGATCATCCAGTCCAGCCCCTGTCAAGGAGGCACCTTGGGGGGATTCGAACTCCCAACCTCTGGCTCCACAGCCGGATGCCTACACCCCTGAGCAAGGTTTCCAAGCAGGGTGAGGAAAGAGTCTTGCCTAAAACCTGGAGAACAGTTAGCTGCCAGTCAGAGTTGATAACATTAGGGTAGATGAGGGTGTTTCAGCCGCCCTGGCCCTCCACACCCCAAATGTTTTATATTTTCAAAAAAAAACTTGTGTCTCATGTTTCAGGCAACACCAACAATCCTGGGGTTCTCCATACACCCCCAACATTACAAAAAAAATGGTGTTTTTTTTTTAATTAAAACATTAATTAATCAATTAAAAGTTCATTGTTATATTTTTATCCTAAAATTTTGTTTGGCATTAGTTGGTTGATTTTCCAAGTAAACTTGCTTTTCAAAATTAACTTTTATATTATTATTTTTTTAAAAGAAAAATAAAGAGGGAAGGGGGCCATGGAAGATCTGGTCACATACAGACCTCAGATCTCCGGATGTTGCCCACCCCTTCGCTAGGTGGAACAAGATGCAGCCAGCTTCTTATGTTTGTCCTGTATATATAACACAATCATACGTTATGTATATACGAGTGTATATGTGTATATACACACACACTCAGAGAGAAAGAGAGAGAGAGAGAGATTCTATTTCCTTAGAAAACCACCATTAAAATGACTGTCAACAAAAAATACAAAAATTTAACCACCTCATGGTTAGAAACGTTAATGGCTACTTCCCCCTACTTCCCATTGGTAAGAACAGTTCACAGGCCAGTCCATGACTGATCAGTTCTTGGTAAATGGAAATATCCTTTAAGCTATTTTTAGCTAAATCAACTCAACCGCACATTCTCCTTTACAGAAACTCGGGCAGTTTGTCCAAACATGATGAACAATACCCCCCCCCCCAATAGGATTCTCAACTGCAAGGTCACCGTCCACATTCTGAAATAGCCCTTTAAAACAAACGTATCAGGAGCCAATTCATTTTACTGGTTGGGGATAATGGGAGATGTAGTTCAAACCCATTCCCACCCCTATTCTAGGGGGTAGCATAATCATGAACCAAAGAAGGGTGTATTTACAGGTCAACTGAAAGGTCAACACCTAATAACCCCCATCCCCTTAATCCTTTCCAACTGCACCCTTGATTTCAGATTAAAAAATTATGGACATCCAGAGTCTACCAATGGTTCTCAACCTTGGGTCATCCAGATGTTCTTGAACTAAAACTCCCAGAAGCCTTCACCAATAGCTGGGCTGGCGAGAATTTCTGGGAGTTGCCATCCAAGAACATCTGGAGACCCAAGGTTGGGAAGCACTGGTAGCTGATCTTTCATTCTTTGTCAGATGTGCACATGTGAAAAGGAGGGCGACTCAAAAAGGTACCAACAGTTTTACATCCCTAAAGCGTTGGTCTCATCATACCTTTCGAGAACCACTTATAGGAACTGAAAACGATAAATTATTCAACCCGCAAGTGCAGCTTGAACTTCCAGAATCGCAGCAGCTTTAGATCTTGCCTGTCAAGAATTCAAAATTTCCATTTGTTTATTCCGACTGTAATCCTGAATATATTTAGGATGGTTTATATCCGTATTCAATAAACAAAGACTTATCCGACATCGTAACGTCTTCCTCCGGTTTTTGTTTTAAAACATGTCTGAGCCCAACAATTTGCAAAAAAAGAACCATCAAACAACTAGTCCGAAACAGTGTATTAAGCAAAGGTGCATGATGCTTTTCGAGATTTGACTCAATGTGCCCACCATCAAACCAACTGCAGGCTTTCTTTCTTGACCAGAAGAACATTTTCTCAGAGGTATATGCCAAACTGTAACATCCTCTTAAAGTAAATTTACACACATTTGGTTTTTGACCAGGAGTGTGGCTTGACCACAAATTTGAACCATAAGAACAGCCCCTTTCAGAGAGACAGACTCCTATCTGAGCATAAAGCCTTAGTTGCGAAATTCACACAGAAATGGAAGGAGAAGCTTAACAGTCTAGACACAAAAACCAAAACAAAAAACCCCAGCTCTCAAGATGGACTTGGGATGCCCAAAGTCAACATGACCACGGAAGACAACCCTAGACAGGGTTGTGAGCTTCCTTGGAGAGAAAGGCGGCACATGAACGAACGAACAAACAAACGAACAAACTTCACATGTTTTGAAAACCAGTGTATCTTAGCCGTAGGATGAGCATCTTCTGACTTCCCACTTTGACCAGGGCTGGACTCCATGATTCATAGGGTCCTTTCCAGCCCTGCAGTTCTAAGATTATATAATGTTACTTTTTAAGACGTTGTACTACAACCCTCATCATCCTTCATCACTATCTATGCAGGCTGGGACTGATGGGCATCTGACTCCCATCTGAAAGCCCCACAAGGGGAGCCAGAAAAGCTGTGAAATTCAGGAGCTCTGGGCCACCTCTTTACATTCTCAAGGTCACGTGAAAGAAGGAATCCCTTAAGTGCTGAAAAACAGATTGTCACAGCAAGGTCTTTTCACGCCTCCTGTAGTTTGCAATTTTAGCTTGCCTTCTGATTGGCCATCAGGAGATAAACCATATTTTGGTGGCCAGTGTGGTTGCTTAGACAAGGAAAGCCTGCCAGAATAGCTGTGGAATTTAGAATTCAACACCTCTGCATGCAGGTGGATAAATTCTCACTTTTTTTAAAGGACTGCACACCCAAGTTTCCTAGATTGTGAGAATTTGTGTGTCTGAGTGGAAAGCTATATAAAGGCTACAGAAAAGGACGTGAAGAAACTTACTCTTTGCGTTAAGGCATTCTTTCCTCTTCCACTAGCCATGTTATGTTAGTTGTTTTGTCTGAATCAAGATCTGTGGTCACTATAAACCACAGTTTAAGCAAATGAACCAGGACGATAAACCATCATTTGAAGTTGGCTTATTTTCCTGAACCATAGTTAGCACTAACCACAGTTTGTTTAGGGCTGGAGATAAGCACACAATCTTGGTTTGCCAAAAATGGAAGCAAAGCTTCTTGACTGCACCGTGCAACAACAACAGGAAAGGGAAGCTGTAGAATGGGCGAGCTTTGAACCTCACTAGTACAGTAGGATCCCCGTATCTGCGAGGGATCCGTTCCAAGCCCCCGCCCAACGTGGATGCGGAAAAACAAGGATTATAACCAACGTTATTACAGTAGTGCATGCTATACATAGCATGGTCTCTGGCTCCATCTTGTGGCTAGTTCTGGTAACGACATCATGGAAATAAATTTCTCTAGCAAACACTATACATCACATGATCACTGGCTCCTTCTAGTGGCCAGGTCTGGTAACTTTATCGTTAAAAATACATTTTTGGGAATTTTTCTTTTAATATTTTTAGACTGTGGATAAGTGAATTGGTGGATAGTGATCCCGCACATAAGAGGGTCCTACTATAAATCATTGCCTAAACCATGGTTCACCATTACATGAAAACCAAACCAGTGTGATGTGATGTAGGCTTACTGCCTCCTTTGAAAATGGATAAAGGGGGTAAAAACTGGTATTTCAGCCTCAAAGAACATCATCTCAAGGTGTCAAAACAACAAGCCAAAAACGCTTGTGCCGACTCACATTTCCATTCTGAACGAAACTTGTATTTTCGATGGGGGGAATTACAAAAAAGACCAGCAGGGTGTCATTAACCCACTGAATGTTGGTCTCAATGGCTGCATTATAACTCTTTCATCTAAATAAAAAATAAGTTCCCAGGCAGTTTTGAAGTTAACAAGAATCTCCCAAAGGGATAAATGGATGCATGGAGGTAGGAGGAAAGAAAAGGGGAAACATTTCCAGAGAATGTTGACTCACCAAAAACAGACAAAGCCACTTGTTCAGCCGCAAGAATGAATAATTTAGCTGGAGCTCAAACATCCATTAATTTACACCAATTTTTACGGCATCTCCTCTTCGCCTACCCTAAAACTTTTATTGCATGGACTTCAGAACAGTAACGAAGATTGTTTTCTAGTGAGGATATTTTAAACGTGTTGTTAGCCTAATTTCTACGGCACGGATACGTTTCTGGGGGAGCTGATTGGAAGCAAGAGCTCGCATTACTACATGGGCCTCTCTCTGTTAAAAACAAAAAATCAAACTTGCACACACAGAGAGAGAGAAAACTAGAAGCTCAAGGAGAAGGTTGCAAACGTACTCTTCTCCCCCCCCCCAAGATGCTAGCTTTCTACATGCATGGGTCGGTACGCAGGCCAACATCAACAAAGATTTCTTAACTTGAGGCAATTTGCCCCCCAAAATTACTCCTTGGGTGCAATTATTCAACTGGATTTTCACCAGCGTGTGTTATGCGCCATTAGGTCACCCGACTCACAACAAAGCGAATACTGTTATCAAGACATGTGAGGTTTTCAAGGAACATCCCCCAGTGAGTTTCCATGGCTGACCAGGGATTCGAACCCAAGTCTTCTGAGTCCTAGTCAGTTGCTCTGTTCCAATGGTGCCCAACCTTGGGTCCCCAGTTGTTGGACTAAAACACCGAGAAGTCTTCACCACTCGTTCTGCTGGCCAGGATTTCTGGGAGTCGTAGTCCAAGAACATCTGGGGACCCCAAGTTGGGAACCACTGCTCTAGACCATGGTTTGTTTTGTTCAGATGATGCTCCAAACCATGGTTTGGAGAGTCATCTGGACCAACCCAAGGATGTTGTCTCCTGGTATAAAGCATTGGTTCCCAACCTTGGGTCCCCAGATGTTCTTCGACTAAAACTCCCAGAAGCCTTCACCACGAGCTGGACTGGCCAGGATTTCTGGGAGTTGTAGTCCGAGAACATCTGGGTTACCCAAGGTTGGGAACCACTGTTCGATTCACTACACCACACTGATTCAACCCAAACCTAATCCATAGCTTGGCTTTTCTTTTCCAGCGTTGTTACAGGAAAACCCGTTGACGGCTCCGTGTGGGTGAGTGTTTCTCTACGGGAAACAATTTAAGGCAAAAAGATTGTTACTGTTCTTCTCCACAATGCCGTGGGCGGAAGCAGTGCACAGACGTTTATTTCTAATTACCGAAAACACCCAGCTTCCCAAGATAAATAAAACGCTCTTGAAAATGTCACTCAGCGGATCCTGAATGGTGGCATATAAATATTAGGTAATTTTTCCCAGACTCAGTGATGGCACAGGAAAAGCAGTAATTCACGAGCTCCATAATTCTCTCCCAGATCCAGCCAAAACGGAGCCCTTTTGGGTCTCCCTGATTCCCATGAACTTTAAAAACTCCTCATCGAAATCAAACAGACTTGAGGGGTCCCGTCTTTGTTCAGATTGGCCCAACACCTTCCTTGTTATCAAGATGTGAACCCTAAGAACGGCTGGACAGCTCAGCGCGTTCGGGATCTGGTTGGGAGCTTGATTCCCCCCACTGGGCCTCCTTGACAAGGGTTGGACTCATTGATCCACGGTCCCCCTTCCAGCTCCGCAGTTCCAAGATGATGACGATGAGGATGTGAAACATCCAAAGTAGGGTTCAGTAATTTAGCTGGCTAGAGAGCTCAGCTGTTTAGGGGGAGCCAGAGGTTGGGGGTTCGGTTCCCAACTGGGCTTCATCTGCAGATGAGGACGAGGATGATGATTCCAAAACACTGGCCGGGGGGGGGGGGGGGGAGAACAACTCTAGGCAAACAAGCTCTTGTTTGTAGCTGGCAAATGAACTCCTCAAAACTCGCTCTGAAAAATTCTAGGCTTCCCTAGAGGTTTATTGATGATCCCATAAAATATTGATGTTGTCCTATGCGCGCAATATTGCTCAGCCATCTGGTAGATGGAGAATTAATTTGCATCACCGGGGGAAGTGACTCTCCCAAGGCAGCTTTGACAAGAATATGGATTTCTTTCAGCAGTAAGCAACGGAACGCATCCGATTCTCATTTGTGAACAAACCTATCATTATAACCCCAGAATGTCAACGTAAGGAACTAGTAATACAAGACATATTTCCGCCTGACATCAAGGAATCTCTGTGTCTCACCTAAGGATGGTGATTTTGGGGGGGGGGGGACCCCAGCTCTCTTTTTTTAAGTTTTGGAAGAATCTCAGGTGTGTGAAGTCCAAAGATGGAGACTCAAGTCATGGGACTTGCTGTTGAGTCCAACTTGAGTTGCACCGTTGACTTGACTTGGACTCAACCCCGTTGGGTTGTTTTTTTCCAATGATTCGGACTTGACTCGCGACTCGGATCCATTTTTCCGAGCTGAGTGACGGAATCCCTATTCTTTTAACGAAGGACACTGTAAACCCAGAAGCTTTGCAACGCTCAACAGAAGACGCAGAAGAGGCGGGCCAATGGCAGAGGAGGAGGGTTTTCGATGGGGAGGGAGGGTCCCGACCTAAACCCCAAACAGAACCCACTCACCCCTTCCTTTTTGTCTGGAAAAAAAAGCTTGCTTTTAATAGGGACTCGGATTTGCGACTTGGACCCAAGAACTTGCCATACAACCTGGCATTTAGAAAAGCTTGTCTCCTAACTCCTGACGTTTCTATGAAGGAGTCCTTTAAAGGACCATTCTGTTCTGACACCAAGACGGGGAAATATGTAGCTCTCCAGGTATTCTTAGACTACAACTCCCATCATTCCTCATCCCTGAGTGGCAACGCCAGAGTCGCAGACCAAAAACATGTACATGGGTCCTTCTTGAATGCTGTTTGAAAAACACTGATCCATTCGACATAAGGGAGTCTGGAAATGTTTCTACACACAGAGTATGAGGATGTATTAAATCCAGCCCTATTCCCTCCTGCACAGTTAAGAGAAATGCCATTGTGTGCACTGTCAAAACCAGATCTGTGTGAAATCTGTCGAAAAAAACAAATATTAACTGCAGATTAAGGTCAAACTTGGCCGGCTGATCCAGAAACGGCCATATGGTACACTTCGGCATGCGGCAATTTTGAAAAAAAAAACACATCCACAACAAATCATATCTAAAGATGCATCGTTAACTCAAGCTATAAAATGCCGTATTAATATGCTAGGTTTTGTTTACTTAGGGAAAAGGGTAAATCAGGGTGACTTTTAAATCAGGGTGCTAAATAGCAGATTTTGCTAATTGATGACATCACTGCAATCCTACATAGGTTTACTCAAAAGCAAGACACACTGGGTTGAAAGAGACTTGCTCCCAAATAAGTGTTGCAGCTCTATCTTTAGCTGGTATTTTAATATATTTTATATTTTTGTGTCTCATACACAATTATATCTCACGCCATGATCTCTGGGCGATGGCTTAGGCAGCCAAAACGGCGACAGAATCTCTGCTAGAGGGAAGCAGATTGATCTTCATTCATTTTAAAATGTAAATTATCAGTGCTACTTTATCTGAAATGTGTTTAAAGGGTGTTAATTTTAACTGTGTTTCAGGGCTATAATTGATTTAAGTGTGTATTTTGACAGCTGGAATCCAACTGAAAAATTACACCAGCGAAAAGTTCCACGGGTGGAAATTTCAGGTGTGAATTCTTGCAGACGGAGAAGTCAATGCAGATTTGCTGTCGCTTGTTAAGGGATGTGACTGGTGTGTGTGTGTGTGTGTGCGCGCGCATGTGCGTGCGTGTGTGCGTGCGCAGAGAGGCCAGTGGTGAAAATGTCCTTCTCAACAGGCCATCGCACTCTCACCTGGGGCCTGAAGAGTAGATCAGCTTACCCTCGGAGATGATGGAAGGACGGGGAACCCTGGAGCCCGAACAGTCAGTGGGGGAAGGAGATATGGGGTCTCAGGTGCAGGCACTGGGTCTCAAACCAAGCCTCCACCCCTGAGAGTGGAATCTGGCTTGCTCAACGGAGGCCTGGAGAGAAGCCACTTCTGCCTTTGACATCGCAGATGGAGAGGTCCCAAAGAGAGAAGACGGGAGCATGTCCCAGAGTTGAGGAGGACTCCAAACCACATGGGGAATGGGATGACATTTATAAGGAGGAACACGAGGTGTGGGTTTTCTTCTCCAGCTAACGATCCCAGGAGGGGAAGGGAGATAACCATGAAAATCCCCAGCATCCCTACAAATCTCCCTATTGTGGGGAGAGAAAGAGAAAAGATGGCCAAGGCCAACCGTCTGAGCTGAAGACCTGGGAGCCCTCTCAGCTCCGATCATCAGATAAAAACCAACCCCCTTAAAAAAATAATAAATCAAACCATCAAACACTCTTTAGCGACATCAGAATTTGTAAAGGAATGAAACAGTTCATGATGCAATTCAAGAATTCTGGGGAAGACCCTAATCAGGGAGTTCCGCTCATCGTAATTAGAATATACGGCTCGCTTAAGTTTCTCCGCAGCTGGCAACTTCTTCCGTTCACTGGGGTGTTTTAATGGACATCAAGCACGCTGCAGACGGATGAGCAAACTCAGTCCTTACGCTAATTTCTGCTTGTCCAAAATGGATCAGTGGGATCGCCAGCCGTGAACAAAAGGGGCGCAGCGATCACTAATTAATTAAACAAAACCCAATGACTCTCAATCCTGCCCTTCCTTGCCATGTGACGGCACAAATGTCTTCTTAGACTGTGAGATGGGCCACCATCTCTTCTTAAAAGCAATGTTATCAAGCAAACGAGAGTCCACCGTGTGATCGGTCTGAGGTCGATTTGAAAGGTCACCGTTTCCTTTGGCAGAAACCTTTACGTCCAACCAGCTGAGCATCAACTCTAAGGTCAAACTGGGCAAGACGTTGAGCTTCCATTTAGAAGCTGGTTGCTCGTTGGGTTCTCCAGCACTGGGATCATCTCAGGTTGCTGAGGCTACCGCGATCAGGTTGTGTCTCCTCCCGACGACCAATCACAAAACAAAGGAAGCCGATCCGCAAGACGCAGGGGTGAGACCAGCCCGTGCAAGAGAGAAAACCGGAAGAAAGTCTCCTCTACTTTCAAAGGCTCTCTGCTTCTAAATGCGAACGAACGTGTCCTGAGAAGATGTATTTCTTAAGACTTGACGAAAGATGGCACATAGGCTGCCACAATCCGGGATAGGTTTCGAAGGAAGACCCAGGAGGACATAGATGAGTCATCTTCCTCCCACTTGACAAGAGGAACTGGCAAGTGAGGCTACTGTGCAACAGGAAGTGAGTTTACTCTCAAACTAGGTCTGAAACGAGATGTAGAGCTAGTTCATACTCTACGGGAAGTTCTTGTGAGTTCTCCCTAGACGGTCAGCTTCCTGTGAGTTTACACTGGGAACCCACCGAATCAAAAGAAGAACTCAACATCCTGCTATGAGCAAATCCTGGCACTGCTGAAGTTCTCTTGCTATCGCCAATAAAATCCCGGACGTTTTGTCGTTTGGGGTTCTTTGGCAGCATTTCTAGGTTTTGGGCACCCCTGGCAACCGCAGTGGGAGAAACAGGGACCTGGCAAAAGGTACAAACACCTTGAGACAACGTGATCCTCACTCTTGACCTACAAATCTGATGGGAGACAAAGAATCTGTTGCATGGTCCACGTTGTGAGCCCCATCTTATGCTCGGTTGGTAGAGAGGTACACACAAAGCTTGCATCACGGAAATAGCTTTAAGTCTTTGGTGACTTACTTCCTTAGAAACTGAAGTGAAGACTGATAATTGATGGCATAAATGATGGTTTCAAATACTTTGAATGAGCAAATGTTTACGAAATTCGGAGCCTACCTGCCTTTTTTAGGCGTACGAAGGGCTCAAGTACCTGGAACACGCATCCATGTATTTTTATTCAAATTTGTCCCTTAACTTCTGCAAAGTTTAAAATAACGCCCAATGTCCACTGTGTGTTACATACAATGGTTTTGCCCCATGATTGCTGTGGTCAACACTTCCAGTGCCGGACCGCCATTTTGAGCGAGGCCCAACCAGCCAAGTATCTATACATTCCAAAATGGCTTTCTTCTCTGCTAAATCTTATTCATGCCTCCCTTTGTGCCTTTAATGTATTTGGAAAAAAAGAAGCAGCTGGTCCTCAAGACACAATTCGGGTCAGGATACTGGTTAAATACATCTGTTTCGGTTTTTAAAGGGTTCGGGGGAGAGCACTGCTTCTAATATAGTTTTTAAGGGTTTGGGTGTGGGGTGTGTTTTTTTGGTGTTGCTTCTAAAACCTGCACAGCCTTCTTTGCTTTGCAAAAAAAGGGCAGGAAGAAGAAAAGGAAAACGAAAAAAAACCACAGCACCTCTAACCACAGATTTGCAGTTCTACAGAGAAACGGCCATCTGCTTCTTTCCAGCATTACTTGTGATGGAACAAAACGCAAGCGAAACCATGCAGAAAGCCCACCACCTCTGGCAACGACAAAATCAGATGTTCAAAATAACAGCAAGGAACCATTTCTCTACAGATCAAGAAGCAACACATGGGGGGTGACAAACCAAATCTATGAAGGAAACCACCAGTTGAAAGGCAGCGCTTTGAGGTTTTTTATATATATATTATTTGTTTGTTTGTTCGTTCGTTTGTTTTATAGGCCGTCTTTATCCCAATAAGGGGGCCCAAGGTGGCTCACAATATTGTAATCAATAAATCAATCAGTCAGTCAGTCAGCCAGTCAATCAATCAATCAATATTTGGCACCACAGAAAGAGGTGAGGGCTTTCTTTAACCCAGGACTAAGGACTCCCGAAAAAGCAAGGGGATAAAGGAAAGGGACATGACCATAGATGCTAATTGGCCTATTTTTTAAATCACTTACAATTTTTTAACAGGTTGCTACAATCGGTTTTTGTTAACTGAAAAAGGGTTTCATCAAGATAACACACATTTTAAAAAAAATAAATACCTTACAGGTGTCCTCTTACCTGTCTAACACCCCAAAGACCCCTTTTGATGCTCTTGCATGTATTTATTTGTGCTGCCAATTTTGTTTTTATTTTAATTCTTGGTTTGGTATGCCTTTGTGCGTTATGATCACGATGGCTATTTCTTTTGCTGTCTACCGCCCAGAGTGGCCTCTGGCTACCTGGGCGGTATATAGAAGTCAAATAAATAAATAATTTTTCAGAACGGAGCATCACATGTTAGCCCATCCCAGTTGTTTTGGGGATAAGTTATGGCATATGGGCACAAAAAGACTGAGAAGATCGGTTGTGTGGCTCGTCCATCACTTCTCATCCTGCTGGCCCATCAAGTCGGAGAAAGCCTTCCAAGACAAGATGCCCTGGGAACATCTCTCCCCCTTTGGGCAGCTTTCTCTCCACCTTCCTCTTTCATTTGTGGGTTCATTTCCTCCCGATTTATTTCCAAGCCCCTCAACAACACGCAGAGACACACATACAACCACTTTGACAGGAGAGAGAGCCCTCCAGAGTCCATTAAACCTGAGGAAATGAAAGGCCCGGGCCATTTTTAATTTTTGCCTTCATGTCTCCAGGATTCGCTCCAGGCAGGGCTGGGCTACGAGATCAGCATCCTGGGAAAGTATTGCAATTAAAAGATGCAACCTCGTTCTGGGAGATCTGGGGATGGCAAACAACTCCTCGGGGGACATTAATGTCACTTCGCTCGAGTTCGAACCCTTCCCCCTCTTCTAATAAAGAATAAAAAATCAGTATTTTCCATGCTCGGTTCCATGAAAAATGAAGAATGACAGTTCAAAGGAAGGCTACTTGAATTGTGCCATTTTGCTCTCTCCCAAAGGATGGAAGTCATATGCTACAAGTAACCGTTTGTTTGTCTGTTTTTGTTTGTTTGTCTGTTTGTTTGTCTGTTTGTAACCCTGCCTTTCTCCTTTGAAAAAAGGACTCAAGGCGGCTCATGTCACTCAAGGACAATATTTGAAGGTCAAACCGGCGAGTCTACAAAACCTTAAAAGGACCCAACATATACCACTCGTAAAAAAACAGTAAACACATGCAACCCCAAAACACATCCAAGGCAGGAAAGGGACACCAATCCATTAAAAAAAAATCCCACCCAGGCAAGCCGGTCACGGACGGAAAGCTTGCCTGACGAGAAAGGTCTTTTAGCTGCTGGCGGAAGGACAGCCAAGATGGGGGCCAGGCTGGCCTCCAGTGGCAGGGAGTTCCAGAGTCTAAAGGAGCAGCCACCGAGAAGGCCCCCTCCTCTCCCAGGTCCCCATCAAACGCACCTGTGAGGATGATGGGACCGAGAGAAAGGCCACCCCTGATGATCTTAACATGTGACGGTAAAGCACTTATTGTTTTAACTTTAATATTGTCTTTTAATGATGTAAACCACTGTTATATGCTCATTGTTTACAGCTTTAAATATGGTCTTTCATGCCACCTTGGGTCCTTTTTAAGGAGAAAGGTGGGGTAAAAATAGTTGAAATAAATAAATAAAATCGAACTCCCAACCTCTGGCTCCGTCGCCAGATGCCTAAGCCACTGAGCTATCCAGCATGACACATCAGCCACTCCAAGACCCAGACTGGGAAATAAATATATGAACCAACAACGTTCGCCAAATAAGGCTGGTTCAACAGACCATGACATGCACGAGAGAACTTCGCCCCTATTAATGCCAGACCTGTAATTTAAACACATGAAGACTAATCCACAGAGAATTTCCTAGGATTAATTACTGGCTAGAGAAGCTGGCGGCCGAGCGCTCCTCTCATGGCTATTAACCGAAGACGGCAATTGTCTCCAAAAGGAATAATAACCCCTCTCCCGCTCTTAATAACCTGGATATTCCTTTCCAACCACAGACATTGGTTCAGCTCATGAATGAACTGGTGGTCAAGAACACATCCTGGTTTCCCCAGTGCGTGAGTGAGCAAAGAGTTGCTGGACTCAAATGGAGATACAGCCCCGGATAACATCTGGAAAGCCACCTGCTGCTTCCTCAACATACCCAATGTTGGTCTAAACTGCCTCTGATCAAGGTATTTTTGAAGGCAAGTCATCTCCAGATGTATCCGGAACATCAATCAATCAAGGTTCTGCTTTGGGTGGCCCCGTCATCAGCAGTTCAACATTATCAAACACGGAGCCTCTCTGACTCCCCCTAGCATCCAGTTCTGATACTGCCTCTTGGAAACCCTTCTCAAAATACAAAATAGCTAGGAATTCTCAACAGAAGAGACTCTTGTGTTTGAAAATGTTGAGCTGATGATGACAGGGACGCCCAAAGCAGGACCTTTGTCCCTTGGAAAGACTTGACTCGACCTCAACTCATGACTCAGAACCCACCCAAACCTTCCTTTTTTTTCTGGGGAAAAGAGCTTGTTTTTAATAGGGATTTGGACTTGGGTCTTGAGACCTGGGACCAAAGACTTGGACTTGGGACTTGGTAACAAAGACTTGGACTTGGGACTTGGTACCAAAGACTCAAGGCTCGGGCTTGAGATTCAGACCCAAAGACTTGCCAACATCCGTGCTAAGGGTATACATGCGATGACGACTATAGTTTTCGTGGTTGAAACACCCTTGCACGTAAAAAAAAAGGGGCAAGGAAATTCTGGTACTAACCACCACTTCCTGCTCACTCAACATTTCCCCTCCGAAAGCAACAGGCCAAGAAATTTCGGGTGATTTTTGCTTGTCAAGGGAATGCAAATCTGAGAAAGGGGTTAAATGCATTTGCTGTGTTCTGGATTGTCCCTGTTCGGGGGCCGCACAGAAAGCGAAAGCAATTTTAAATAGGAACATGCGTTCTTTAGCCGTCTGCTTCGCCCTTTCGTTAGAAACGGACCTTCAAAATCACTTTTTGAAGGGGCAACCTCTGAAGCCACCGTCAAAAGAGGGGCTCCATATTTTAAAAAAAGGGGAAGCGACCGTGCAAGCGAAATGAAGTCACGAAGACTTTGGGATTGTCAGGAAATGCTTATCAGCATTCATTCACGGCTGTAATTCTTGAATCACATGCTGGAGCAACGACACGCTCGTGTATTAACTCAAGAACTGATGATTAGTGTGGAGAGAAAGAGTGTGTTGAAATATTTAGGCTGCTATGAGCATAAAGCACCTCTATAGGAGCCTCCCCGTTGTATCTCTGCGTGATGCCCTGATCTAGCTTTGTCTTCCTCCAAACCAGGCTCTGTGTGTAATTGTGCTAGAGTGTAAGGAGTAATCAAAGAACCCTAAAGTGAGGAGAACTATCCATTCATCTATCTATCTATCCATCTATCTATCACCTTTCCTTCTCATCTATCTATCTATCTATCTATCATCACCTTTCCTTCTTATCTGTCCATCCATCCATCATCACCTTTCCTTCTTATCTGTCCATCCATCCATCCATCGACTAATCCATCCATCCATTGACTAACCCATCCATCCATCCACTGACTAACCCATCCATCCATCCATCCATCCATCCATCCATCCATCTATTTAATTTAATTTCTCTTACGCCAGCCCGCCTGTTGTCACGCAGTGGCCCAAATCCTGTTGCTTAGCATCATAAATCACCCTAGAGTAGGCCCAGAGTAAGTCACAGTTACGAGCAGGGCCAGTGAAATCAACGGAACGTACGGAGGAGTTGAGTCTCTAGGTCCCCGTTGATTCAATGGGCCTACTCTAGTGTAATTTTCTACACTAAGCCACAGGATTTTGCTTAGAGATCCATTTCTGGCTCCTGAACCTGTGACTCGAAATGTCTGCTATTTGCATTCCTATCCAGCAGGAGAGGCGTGCACTTCCCAGTTTAAGGGTTCATCCAGATGCAGGACTCCTGCTGCCTGGTGGATTTTGGGAGTTGTAGTCCAAAAGAGAGAGAGAGAGAAAGAGAGAGAAACCAATTTCCAAGATCTAGCCCTATCAAACATTAACTCAAAACGGCACAGACATGTACGGAGATATATTAGTTCAACCTTTTTCCCAAACCGGTCCCGCCCAGATGTTTTTCGGATGATGACTCACAGAATGTGCGACCAGTAGGCCTGTTGGCCGAGACGGACTGGTCTCAGGAGGACGCCTGTTCCAAAAAGCCAGCCTTGCTGCAACAAAAACAGCAAACCGTCCTTTGGTAGATTTTAAAGATGTTTAAATCACCATTGCACTTTTTTCTGTAACTAGACTTAGGGCTTTTTTACTCCGGCACTATCACTAAACCAGTTTCCTGAAGCACTAAATGCTAAGTTTTCGGAGTAGTTAGAGTCCAATTTAGCGGTCATAAGCTCCCTCTGCTGTGAGTCAGTGGAATGGATAGAGTGTCAGACTGAGACTCACGTGATCTGGGTTCAAATCCTCACTCTACCGTAAAAACTCAACGGGGAAAGGCAGGGGTAAAGCCACTTCTTGAACATTTCACGTACGTTGGACACCATCCTGATGGCACACGATACCAATGCATTCTCCTGGCCTAAATTTCTTTAAATAGACACTAGAAACCCACCGTGCTGAGCGCTCCTTCACCCTTCTAAGAACGGTTGGACGTTTCTACCCAATTTCCTTAACTGGAAGGATATTTTTCAATTCTTCCCTTCTGCTTTCCCATCCGTTCTCAAGTCACCTCCGTTCTAACACATCCTTCACCTTGTCGCCCTCCGGGGCTGTTTTCTTGGCTCTGCTTCAATCTTAACCATGCCCAAGAGCAAATAGGTGGCTGTGTTGTGAACTATGGCAGCCAGGTTTGGCTTGATCCTTGTTTTTTTTTCCCTGCGTGTCGACAGAAGGTGGAACAGCCTCGGTTTCAGCTGTTGTCTATGAACACAACACAATCTGGCATGCTTGCAATTAGGAAACAAAACCAATCAGGAGGAGCAGAGTCCCGTTAGATGCCAAAGGTTATTTAGTTATCTTAAGAATATTAAGCTACCTGCACAAAACACACACGGAGAGATAAACAAAGGGCCGTGATATGTATTAGGTCCACCCGTTCCACAGCCCAGCACCTTGGCATCATGGAGACAGCAAAAGGTAGTCTAAAATCTGCCTTGCCTTTACATGGAAGAGGCGGGGAGATCGCCAGGTTTTCCTCCCACATCTGTTACTACTTGCGAGTTGCAAAAGGCACGGTCCCCCAGACGTCTAGTGCGTGGAATACTCCAGTTAAAGACTGCAATCACAACTCTTTAAACCCAAAAGACGTCCTGTTGGTTGAGAAGACATTGACCTACAGCCACGTGCTACCCACCCACCCCAACCGCAACAGATCCACTGGATCAATGGGATGCAAGCGTTGGCTTACCCTTGAGCCAATGATCCCATGGATCTACTTTGACAGGGACTAGCAAACCAGATTTTGGCCAAGGAACCTGTCAAATTCAGCCTCTGCTTCCCTTAACGGAAAAACAGGCAAGTCTGCAAGATGGAGATTGTGATCCTTGTCTTCCTTGTTTGGGGTGGCCCCCAGAAATTCAGCAGCACACTGCTGCTGAGCCTGGAAGCTCTACTTAGTCATGATGCCTCCTAGGTTTATTGTTAGGCTTATCCTCCAAAGGTCTAAGGCAACTGAATAGATTCAGTTCCTTTATTCTGGCAAGGACGAAGCTGAGCAGGGCCTGGAGGAGAAGTCAAGGCATCACTGCTCCGTGGTTTAGGCCTCTGGCTGTGGAGCCAGAGGTTGGGAGTTCGAATCCCCCCTGGGCCTCCTTCACGAGGGCTGGACCCTATGATCCATAGGGTCCCTCCCAGCTCTGCAGTTCTAAGATAACGATGATGATGAAGAATTCCATAAATGTCTGAGATCCTGCTGCTTAGCGTAGCCAGTTGCAACTACAGGGGGCCCATTGAATCAACAGAATTGATGAAGGAGTTCACTCTTCAGATCCCTGCTGATCCCGCGGGCCGACTCTAGTTGCAACTTACTACACTAAGCAACAAGATTTCAGCCCATTCGTCGTTCGGCCAGCCAACCTCCTGCGTAGACAGAGAGAGACGAGCCACGCCGAGCTCCGACTCTTTTAATTTACTAATAAAAACATTTGCCGAAGTTAAAACAATTCTTCGCTCGAGCCGTTTCTGCAAAGGAAGTGAGAAATGGCGAAAGAGGATGCTTTCTTTTTCGACTGTCCTGTGTGTGATGGAGAGAGAGACACACAGAGAGACACAAAAGATTGGTTTTGTTTTCTCTACAAGACCGGTTGAATTTTTTTGGCTCAGCCCCTCTCAAGAGTACTCCTCCCCGGCTAGTTGTGAGTTATGGGGTGGAGGTGGTGGAAATACACCGTTTCCCTTTTTTTCCTCCGACTTCCTTCTTTGCAAAATGTTCACAGCCAGCCTTTCCCCTTATCATCCAGGAAGAACTCGGCATAGCAAGCCACCTCCTGCAACCAGAAATCTAGACCTCACATGGCTGGAGTTGGTCATTAGGAAGTCAACCCTGCTGCTTCCCTCCCCCAAAGAATAAAATAGTTTCTCCACTGAAGGAGGTTGCAGGGAAAAGAAGAGTAAATTACAAAGGTGGGTTTTCTTTTAGGAACGTTAACTGGTACAACCAGTGCAAGAACTGGCTGCCCAAAGGGGCCCAGATTTCACTGGTTTTTGATACTCCTGCCACCATCTTGGCTACAGATCAACATGCTGTTTTATTGGTCAAATCAGTAAAATCTTGGGCCAGTTGTTACTGTTCTGTGTCATCAGGTCGCTATTGACTTACGGCAACCCTCGGAGAGTTACGAGCTGCTGGACAGCTCAGTGGTTTAGGGCAGTGGTCCCCAACCTTGGGCCTCCAGATGTTCTTGGACTTCAACTCCCAGAAATCCTGGCCAGCAGAGGTGGTGGTGAAGGCTTCTGGGAGCTGTATTCCAAGAACATCTGGAGGCCCAAGGTTGGGGACCACTGGTTTAGGGATCTGGGTGCAGAGCCAGAGGTTGGGAGTCCGATTCCCCACTGAGGCTCCTTGACAGGGGATGATCCATGGGCTCCCTTCCAGTTCTGCAGTTCTAAGATGATGAGGGATGATGAGGGCTTCAGCACTACCATCCCCCGTGAGTCTCCATGGGCTGAGCAGCATTTGAACCCAGATCTCTTGAGTCCTTATCCCACTCTCTCCACATTGGGTCTCTTGAGTCCTTGACCAGCTCTTTTCCAGGAAGCACAGTGGAGAATCGAACGCCCAACCTCTCGCTCTGCGGCCAGAGACCTAAACCACTGAGCTATTTAGTAGTTCATTCAGGATCATCATCTGAAAACTGCAGAGCTAGAAGGGACCCTATGGATCATCCAGTCCAGCCCTTGTCAAAGCCGCCCAGTGCAGGAATCGAACTCCCAACCTCTGGCTCTGCAGCCAGAGACCTCAACCCCTGCGCTTTCCAGCCAGCTATAAAGAGAAACAGATAATTTCAAAAGCATGCACTCTTATTATCCTCTAGGAAAAGGCACTCTATGCTCTGAGATTATTTGCCTAAACGATTGGCATTTTCTTCTCCACCGAGTGAATTTTCAGTATCAAAAGGGATTTGCTATGCATCTGCTTCAGGCCGGAGCACCGATCCTCTGCCTTTAATGCAACGCCGGTCCCAAGCGGTCTGCTGCAGGTACATGCTAGCACCAACAACCGTCAAGGGGAGAACAGACATAGCATCATCTGCCCATGTCGGGGCTCCTCGTATTTAGCGTGCACCGCAGGAATTTCCAAACAGACAGAGGGGCATTGTAATCAGTCCCTCTACTGAAACAGCAGGCGTCTATCATGTCCTGTCGAAAAAGGTGCTGAATCAACAGGGTGCTCAACCCAGGCCCACCATGCAGCTACGCAAGGACAACCACCATCACACGCCATTGCAGAAAAACTCCAGCCACCTGCATCTCCCAGGAAGCGACTTCACATTTCATTTCATCATGGGCCAACTCTTTGCCTTACAGCACAGATCCCCGCTAACTCCGTCCTTCCTCGGCTGCCAGCTCCGTTTCCTCTTTACTGACCCCGCTGACCAAGGCAGAAACCTCGCCCGGAGTTAATACCCTATCATTAAGCTATTTGGGGCCTCCGCAATTCCCAAACTTCTCATCAACATAAGGAACTTTGAAATTTCACAAAACACCACGAGACGCTCAACCCACACCTCCGTATCCTTTCCACCTAAAATCAGCCCTTTAAAAAAAAAATACTGTAAGAGGGAGTTAGATTCAGGTATATCTACCTGTCTTGCCGTCCCAGAAAGGCCACCTGTCTTAATGATGGCAAATTGCACAGCCTACGTCAGGAAGCAAATCTGGAGAAATATGCTACGACCTCATCAGGTCTAGCCTCTTGCTCAACCCACACCTCTGTATCTTTTCCACCTAAAATCAGCCCATGATTTTCAAACAGTGTCAGAGGGAGCTACCTTCAGGTATCGACCTGTCTTGGGTATATACCTGTCTCGGTGTTCCAGGAAGACCACCTGTTTGATGACGGCCCGAGTCAGGAAGGAAATCTAGGAGAAATGTGCTCAGTGCTTAAACGTAACCTCCATCAGGTCTAGCCTCTTGAAGGCCACCCATGAAAACAAGGAACACCTTAAAGACAGAGGCTTCTGTCATTTTTGCCGAGCAGTTTCCCTGGGTCTGCTGTTGTTATTTGTTGTTCTGTGTTGTCATGTTACCTAAAAAATGTGGTAACTCTATGAAAATCCATTTTAGGATAAATTTTAAAAAGAGCATGCAGTTTATAGGTACTGTACATCATTTTTGCTGCTTTATTCTGAAGCGGTTGGAGGCGAGGAACACCCAGTCTAGATCCATCCTGAGACTTGAGCCTCACAAAATTGTGTAAATAAACTTGCACGGTGGGTCCTTTCCATATGTTCCTCAGCTCTAAGCTCTCCCCACCTCCGAAACATGGTTTATATACAAACAGAGCCACCCGGAAAGGACGATGTTCTGGTTTTTACCCTTAACACCACTCAGGGTTTCTCTGTATATTAAAGGCATTCTTCTTTTCTTTCTTTTTTTTCCTGCCAAATCTTTGCAAAAAGAAAAAGAAAAGGTAGTAAAACCTTAGGCCTCCAAGTCCATGTTTGTTTGTGGCTGTTTCTCTTGACTAGTTTAAAAACAAAAGCCCACAATCGACACAAGAGGTTTATTTCTCTTGTTTATGCATTGAATGTTTAGAATCACAAAAGGAACTGAGGTTTAGAAAACAGAGAAGGGGCGGCGAGACCTGATACACAGACACACAAACACACACACACACACAGGCTTGATCAGATTGATGCATATATACAAGGCTTTTGTGATACCAACAGAGGGAGAACCACAAATATTAAAAATACTCAGTTTACATATATATTTTTTAACTGATCTCATTTTTCTCCTCTCCTGGCAGAAACCATCAGAATCCCTCGGCTCCCAGTCTGCTATGGTTTTACCTTTCCTAAAAAAAATAAATGGACCAAAAACATCCTTTTAAACCTGCATCAATCTCTTTGCGGTCTGCCTTCTCATTTCTCCCCCTCCACCCCCCCCCTTCTCTAAATTGCAGTCTGGGGTTATCACAACAACGAAGCACACACACACAGACACACACACGCCATCGTATTTCCTTCCTCTGAGTTGAGAAATACAAATTTAAACAGGAAACCTTACCATCGCCCTTTTTTTTTAAACAAAAAACATACACCCTCCTCTTTTACTACAGCTTAAAAAACTATGATAGATAGATAGATAGATAGATAGATAGATAGATAGATAGATAGATAGATAGATAGATAGATAGATAGATAGATAGATAGATAGATAGATAGATAGATTAGGAAGGAAGGAAGGAAGGAAGGAAAATAGAGATTTTTAGATGGATAGATTTCACTTTATCACTTTAAATGTATAATTATAAGCTTGTAGATAGATAGATAGATAGATAGATAGATAGATAGATAGATAGATAGATAGATAGATAGATAGATAGATAGATAGATAGATTAGGAAGGAAGGAAGGAAAATAGAGATTTTTAGATGGATAGATTTCACTTTATCACTTTAAATGTATAATTATAAGCTTGTAGATGATAGAGAGAGAGAGAGAGAGAGAGAGAGAGAGAGAGAGAAACAGATAGATAGATTTGATCCCCCCTAGAAGATAATCGTTTATTACTTTAAATATATAATTCTGATAACTATATATATTTTCTGTGCCCGGCAAGGGACCCTTCCTCCACTCACTCTCTTTTTCCATGCCGAATCCGCTGCATAACCAGCATTTGGGGCTGGCCTTTGAGGGGGGAAAGGGGGAAAAGGGGGGTGGAGGAGGCAGCTGCTCCAGCCACACTGCAGAGGGAAATCCCAGATCCCACCAAAAAGAAAAAGCCTTTAGCTCGCAGACCGTTATTTTCCCTAGAAGGCGGAGAAGGAGTGAAATGCACCCAAGAGGCAAAACGTGGGGTGGCTTGTTTTATTTTAATTTAGATTTAATTTTTTTAAATTTTTTGCAAGGCGCACTTTCCTACCAATTTCACAAGGCGGGTCTCCAGCGGAAGACAGGCGCATGCCTGCAGAATCCGGCCAGCTCTTTGCCCCCTTCCCTGTTGATACAGGCAAATATAGAGAGAGAGAGATGTACACCAAACCCAAATATATATGGATCAGTTGGGGTGGGTGGGTTTGGTGTGTGTGTGTATTTTTATTTATTTATATATATAAAAATACACACACACACACACACCAAACCCACCCACCCCAACCAATCCAGGCTCTCTCCCATTTCCCTCCCCCCCCCAAAAAAAACACACACACCATCAGGTCTTATTCCCCCCCCTACACACCCACACACACATTGGGAGGGGGGGTGTCACTTACCCACAGCTCTGTCCCCCAGCTCATGGTTCCAGGAGGTCCAGCTTAAAGGAGGAAGAGGAGGCCAGCCCTGGAGGGTGGGATCCTGTGAAAACTCTTGGGGGGGGGCGGGTTTGGGGGTCCAGACACCCTTTTTCCCTGCCCCCAGCCACCCCGGGGTGGGGGGGAGGAGGAGGTGGAGAGTCCTGCAGCCTTGCCAAAGGTTTGCAAAAAAAAAAAAAAAGGGGCATGCAGGATTGCACACACACACCCCCAATCAAACAGGGAAAGCTTCTTTTCTCCCCCCCCCTTTTTTAAAAAATTTTTTTCCCTGTTGTTGCTGCTGCTTTTTCAAATCTTTCTCTTTTTTTTTCTTTCCCCCCCCCCCCTCCCTTGCAAGGCTTTTACTCCTCCTGGGATCAAATCCTGCTACCTCCTCATGGTCGCTTCCCCCCAGAAAGGTTGCAATGGGGCGGGGAGGGATGATGATGATGATGATGATGGGGGGGGGTGAGGCGTTGCAAACCTCAGCCAGCAGCCAAGGATCTGGCTTAGAGGCGAGAGGCAGCCCCGGATTCTGCGAGGGGAGGGGAGGGGAGGGGGGCGGAGGACTTGACAGCTCCCGGGGGTGGTGCGCATGCGCCCGCCTCCAGCAGCGTGGAAGGGGGCTTAAAAAAAGAGAGACAGACAGACAACCGGAGGGGAGGGGGGGTGTCTCGTGCTGCAACTGCGCACGCGCACAAAAGGGACCCCCGGCCGGATGCTTTCCCCGGGGGCGGCGCGAGGCAGAGCCAGCCAGCCAGGAAGCCCTGTTGCAAACCACACACTTTTGCAGCACCTTTTTAATAAAGCTTTGGGTTTTTTTCACCCCCCAGAAACATTTTATTTTATTTCATTTGACTCTCTTTTCTTTCATTTCTTTTTCCTTGATTTCATGTTATTTTCTTCATTTTATTTGACTTTCTTTTCCTTGATTTCATTGCATCTTAATTCATTATCTCATGTCAGGGCCTCTGACTTTTTATTTTCTCTTGTTTGGTCTTGTGTCTGCTGAGCCTGGTGGGCTTTGCCAAACCTCCCAACCTATGGCTGCGCAGCCGGACCAGATCTTGCAGGTCCCCCCCCCCCCCTCCGGGGCTGCCGAAACAAGCTCTTGAGACGCCGGGCCACGAGGGCCACGGACCCTCGGAGCGTGTCCCGGGCCCCCTGGCACCAAGGCCTGAGCAGGGGATCCTTTCGGCCCGGCTCGCTGCGAGGTGGGGCCTCCGTGGGTCCGATTCCATGTTCCTGCGCATTCCAGAGATGCGCCGTCCGATTGAGAATTTGGAGCCCAATGCCTCGAACTCGTCATGTTCCTCAAAACTTTCCCAAAGTTTTTTTTTGTGGGGTGCATCATCCTGCAGAAAGAGGCGGTGGCCACCGGGGAACATCCCTCGCGGTGAAGGGCTGTATGTGGCCTGCCACGGGAATGTGTTGCCGTCACATCCCCATGAATGCCAAGACCCATGGGTTCCCAGCAGGATTTAGCCCAGAGCATAACACGGCCTCCGCACGCCGGCCTTCTTCCCATACAGCCCTCCAAAAATGAACGCTTTGACACCACATGCTTTGATTAATACCAAAGGATTTAAAAGCACACATACAAACACACAAAACCGTCATAAAAAGCAGACCAGCTTAGCAAGCGGCTCAGAACAAATCGCTCCACTCTTTATCTGGACTGGGGTTGCCAAATGATTTTCTAAAAATGGGTGGCCCGCTCTTCTGCGATTCCAGGAGAGTTTCAGATCTTCGGATCAGCAGGCATCTGCTCGGTCTCGCTCTACGCCGAGTTAAAAAGGACTCTCGCCTGCAAATCTCTGCTTGGCACGCGCCTATTAAAAGCACAGCTAACAGTGGATAGTAGAGAAGTTGGCAAGCCTAAGGAATCAGAGAGTGTTTTCTTTTCTGCAAGCTCATCTGCAGAGAGGGTTGCCAAGTTTTTAATCGGTACAGTGGTATTTGCCTTTACAGTAAAAAGCCTGACATAATGTATCTTTATTGGGTTCTGTTTTCCTGGCGTGAAGATAAAATAATGAGGAATCTACATTTGTTAGATGTGGCTACCCTCTTAATAGGAAAAAGCACTGCATTTCACTCCCCATCCCCCATTAACTGTATACTTATTTGCAGCCTTGCATGCTGCCTCTACTGGGTGTGGCTGGAAGGGACCTTTATAGGCTCAGGTGACTGTATATCTATTCAGCACTAACCAATCATTTCTTCCAGCTTTGCAATTTAAAGAGAGCCCCGCCTCTCTGCTGAGTGTCTTTTTCCCTCTCTTTCCTCAGTTGGCAGCAGTTGTTTGTTTGCTGTTGATCAGTTCGGTTGGTTGCGAAGCCTATGTGTGTAAAGAAATTGTTTTTCTTATATTCTCCTAGAAATTTCTCAGAGTGAGTTATTGAGACTAAGTGCCAGTTAAGGAAAAAAGGGGGGGCTCTGGGGTATTCTTCTCTGTGAATCTCTGCACTTCTACTGCATAGCAAAAGAAATTTTATTAGAAATTCAAAACTACAGTACTGTATGCAATATATTTTAAGTATATTGCAGAAGGGGAAAAACAGCAAGAGACAGGGATATTAAACTACTGCTACAATCTGTTACCTGATTAATGCCATCTTGATTTAATGTATGTATTCTAATTAATGACTTGATTAACAATCAAATATATTTGCATATAGGTGAAAATAAGTTTGATGCTAAAACACACTTCCTTTGATTTCGGATTACATGATACTGCAGAATCATAAAAGAGTAATTCCATTCTGTTGAAGAGAGAGGCAGGAAGACTTTGAAGATGATGATTACCATTTTTCATTTCTACAAAGGCTTGCAATAACACCAGAGAACAGTATTTTTTTAACTACAGCACCCAGAATCCCCAGAGATTGGCCACAAAGGAGTTTTAACCCAGACAAGTAATTTTCCAAAACTCTTCTTAATTTTCTCCTATCAACTGCTAGATTAACTGGGGCATCGTTTTTGTCACAGACATGACACAAATATAAAACTCTACTGTGCTAAAGGGCTTTTGATCTGTGAGACTTTCCCCCCCTCTTCAGCTGGTTTTTAGAAAATACCTAAAAGAATGTTTTTAATTTTTAAAAAAATGCTTTTAATCTGATCATTATCATTTTAATCTATGAGAAATTGCTTTGGGGGTCCTGCTAGATAGGAAAGAAATAAAATGTTTTGAATAACACACATAAACAAAATTGGTGTGTGGGGAACTGAGGTTCAGTCCCAGAATCTCTAATTAAAGGGGGGTCGGCAACATGAAGCCCTCCAGATTTTGTCCAACTGCAGTTCTCCTGGCCCCTTTTGATATGCTGGACCACATCTGCCAAGAAGTATTGTCTGACATCACCGGGAGGGCTGCAACAGACCTGCCCCGATTTAAAAGATCAGGCAATAAATAAGAGCAGAATTATAAGGACAGCTCGCTGGTTTAAGCATTGGTTGTGAGTTCGAATCCCCACTGGGCCTCCTTGAAAGGGGCTGGACTTGGTGATCCATAGAGTCCCTTCCAGCTCTGCAGTTCTGAGATGATGATGATTGTTATTATTATTCATCCTTGGGGAAAGCTACCAATAAAAATAGTTAATACTGAACTGGAAGGAAACTAGTTTGACGTGGTTGGTAGAAAGAAGATTCTCCCGCTCAACGATTACTTCTCAAACCATCTTATCTGACCAGTTGATTAACTGCTGCTGCAGGTTTGATAATAACTGATTATTTGCAGTTAAATGAGTACTCAGGTGTCCTTCTCTGGGAACAGCAATATATAATATATATATATTTTAACAGTATTTGCACGACATCTAGTGGCTACTGTGGAAGGAGCATTTTCCCGTGAAAGGAATAACAGTATTATGCAACACAAATATGGTGTTGTTGATTAGGCCTTGGTTTCTTGTGTATATGTGTTTTTTTAATTAAAAAGATATCCGTATGTGGTTTGCGATATGTTGTGGTTTCAATGTGGTGGAAACAATGTAATGGTGGTTTTGGAAACGGTTGTCAGCTTTCCAACGGCAGTTGGGGTTTTCGACAGCAGCTATAAAAGCCAACACGAGCATAAATATATGGGTTTTTTGATGTGTAGCACAAATATAAATTTTGCTCTTTCTTACAATGCTGTTATTCTGTGCCGTCAAATTGGAACTGATGTATAGCAACTTTAATAGGGTTTTCAAGGTAAGCGACATATTTAGGGACTGGCTTTACTCGTGCCAGCCCCTCTAGTGAGTTTCCATGGCCAAGCGGGGATTCGAACTCAGATCTCCTGAGCCCTGCTCCCTCATTCTATCCACTACATTACACTGGGTTCATCAGTTTCTTACACTAGAACTATTCAAACTTCAAGGTTATTCTTTTCCAAACCAGAAAAGCCAAAGTGTATTTCTCTATTTGCATGAGCAGTAAATAGGAAGATTAAGTGCTAAATTTGAATTTTATTTGTCTCAACCTGTTTCCTTTCTGTTGTAAAGGCGTTTTGCTAAACAATATAACTTTTGTCCTACTGTAAGTAAGAAAGACGAGTGTGAATCTTAAAAAGTTACCCACAAAGCTCCTCGCATCTGATGCCTTATGTACAACTTTTCAAAGCAAGGAGAGACCCATGTTGTACTCACCTACCACGCTGTAAGTGTTAAGCGGAGGCGCCTCGCAGAAAAAACAGATGGCCGCAGAGTTCGTGGCCAAATACACACCAGTCCAGTCCAGCCCTTGGGGGGTTCCGCACTCAGAGCTCTGTTCCTGAATGGAGCAATACGTGAGCTTTAATTTCAACCACACATGCTTTTCTTGTCTTTAATTCTCTCCAGATTTTACCACCGAAAATACGACACTGGAAGATGGAAACAATCGTTTAAACATCTAGAAATAAAATTCACCCCCAGCACTAATAACAATTCTTCCCAAATATTTCACATATGTATGTGCGTGTTTGTGTATATATGTGTATGTGTATTTATATACATATAGAGGCACATACACACATATGTGTGTCTATACTGTCTATAATATTTTAGATATATATTACATAAATATAACTACAGATTCTGATGCATATATGTGTGTGTTTGTGTGTATTTTTATATGTATGTATGTGTGTAGTATGTGTATATATGTGTGCATATAAGTATATATATACATACACATACACACACATACACATATATATATATATACATACACATACATGTGTGAATATGTGTATTTATATGTGTATGTATGTATGTAGTTTGTGTGTGTGTATACACACAGACATCCCAATACCCCTTCATATATCTAAACAGACAATGGGGACTAAACACACACACACACACACACACACACACTGGCAGGGCAGGAGGGGGGCGGGGCTCCTGGACCCGAACCCAGGTGGGCGCCACGAACAGGAAAGAACGAAACGAAACGAAATTTGCCCACCCTTCTCTGGAAGCCGCCTGGAGCTCCTGCCTCTCCTTGGGACGGAGGCGGGATAGAAAACGGAAAAGAAGAGATTCCCCATCAATCAATCAATCAATCAACCAATCAATCAAGACTACCGGTGGGAAATAGAGTTTCCCATTAGAGAGGGGGGGGAGAAATGCATGTTGCCCCCCTGGACTATGATTTTGCGAATCTAAACTCGGAAACTCCCTCTGTAAAACGCGGGGCGTTCGCTTCTCTTGCCGTCGCTCTAGGTCGTTGCGCATGCGCTTTTCTAGAGCCGTCCCTGAAAATGGCCACCCGTTTGGCAAGGCGTCCGCTCTTGCCCTCGTCTCTATGGCTTTGGTTCGTTCCGCGGCTCCCTCCTCCCCGTCGCCCTTTGACCCAGGAAGTGGGCGGGGTCGGGGGGGAGATGTTGACGCTGGACTAAAGATGGTGGCGTGTGGGAGTAGCAGCGGCGGCGGCGGTTCCTCTTTCTTCCCCTCGCCCGGGGCGG
The DNA here is from genome assembly GCA_037013535.1 of Intellagama lesueurii. Lineage (NCBI taxonomy): Eukaryota > Metazoa > Chordata > Lepidosauria > Squamata > Agamidae > Intellagama > Intellagama lesueurii. Next base: position 1,825,620 of record JBAJHW010000017.1, on the reverse strand, counting down.
CTCCGAGGAAGGTGGGGGTCGCCGCCCTGGTGGCGGTGCTGCTGGCGGCCTTGCTGGGCGGAGGCCCCGCGCAGGCCCGGGTCCACCACCTCGCCCTCAAGGTAGGCAGGCAGGCAGGCAGGCAGGCGCCACGGAGGGGGCGGCCCGGGGCCGGTCGGGGCGGTTGGGAGAGGGACGGGGATGGGGACACACACACCCCGAGCCGGGCGCTGGGACGACAAGGCCCAGAATCCCCTCACCAACGGGGGTCTGGGACTCGTTACTGGCTGGGATTACAAGGCCCAGAATCCCCTCACCAACCAAGAGGGTCTGGGAAGCGTTACTTGCTGGGATTACAAGGCCCAGAATCCCCTCACCAACAGGGTCTGGGAAGCGTTACTGGCAGGGATTACAAGGCCCAGAATCCCCTCACCAATGGGGGTTTGGGACTCGTTACTGGCTGGGATTACAAGGCCCAGAATCCCCTCACCAACAGGGTCTGGGAAGCGTTACTTGCTGGGATTACAAGGCCCAGAATCCCCTCACCAATGGGGGTTTGGGACTCGTTACTGGCTGGGATTACAAGGCCCAGAATCCCCTCACCAACAGGGTCTGGGAAGCGTTACTTGCTGGGATTACAAGGCCCAGAATCCCCTCACCAACAGGGTCTGGGAAGCGTTACTGGCAGGGATTACAAGGCCCAGAATCCCCTCACCAATGGGGGTTTGGGACTCGTTACTGGCTGGGATTACAAGGCCCAGAATCCCCTCACCAACAGGGTCTGGGAAGCGTTACTGGCAGGGATTACAAGGCCCAGAATCCCCTCACCAATGGGGGTTTGGGACTCGTTACTGGCTGGGATTACAAGGCCCAGAATCCCCTCACCAACAGGGTCTGGGAAGCGTTACTGGCAGGGATTACAAGGCCCAGAATCCCCTCACCAATGGGGGTTTGGGACTCGTTACTGGCTGGGATTACAAGGCCCAGAATCCCCTCACCAACAGGGTCTGGGAAGCGTTACTTGCTGGGATTACAATCCCTTGGGTCGTTTTAAGGAGAAAAGCAGGATAAAAATAGGTTAGAAAGAGAGAGAGAGATTTGCCCCCCTCCGAGGAGAAAACAATGCATCCCTTTAAACAGGTAATGATGATAAGCTTGGATTGAGAGAGAGAGAGGTGGTAGCCACTTTCTTCCAGGGTGGTAGCCACTTTCTCTCGGTAGACGGGCCTCTCGGACAACGGTCTAAAAAGAGGACGGGGGTTGTTACTGGCCCGCCGGGTCCAGGGCAGCCCTAGGTATGTTGGCTTGTTTGAATAAACACAATCCTAGGGAAAACACTGCTCTAGTGTAAATAGAAACGTGGCACGCTGTGCTGTAATGAGGAAAGCTGGAACTGGGTCTCCTTTGTGTTTTGCTGCTCTGTCCAGGCCCTGTCAATGGACAACGAGGCTGCGGAGCCAAAGGGTTGGGAGTTCGAATCCCCCCCCCCCCCAAACTGGGTCTCCTTGACAGGGACTGGACTCAATGATCCACAGGGTCCCTTCCAGCTCTGCCGTTCTAAGATTATTATTTTGATCCTGTCTCTCCCTTCTTAGGGTTCTGTCTAGACATTGGCTATTCATGGGATACGAATACGAATCGCTACCCCACAGGGGCCATGGAGGCCCATTCCCCCCCCCCCCCAGAACTGACCGGTCCACTTGCCAGTCACAGCGCTGGGGTCATTCGCCATTGTTGTCACACCAATCCGGCAAGGAGCCCGGTTGGCGCTTCCCTGCCTCCCCGCGCAGACAACCACTCCAACAATGGGACGGGAGTCTCCCCACTCAGCTGATGAGTGGTCGGCTGCGTGGGGAGGCAGGGAAGCGCCAGCCGGGCTCCTTCCCTGGAGATACAAATACAAATGCTCATATCTAGTTATATTTAGACTGGACAGCTATATAGATGGAGTGCAGTCTTCACTGGAACAAAAAAAGTACCCATATGTTTCACTCGAACCTTGGAAAATTGGTCTGTATCTGTGAACTTCAGACACTGCCTTTCACGATGGTTCCCTTTCTTGGGTTTATACTTGAAATTATATTGCTTTCAGATTCGTACGGCCTTGGGCCTGGTCATTTGAAATGTATTAACCTATTTGTGCCATTACTGAAATCTGTATTGGTTCCTCAGACTGAACTGCTCTTCAGTATTATTTCAAGCGATGCCATATAAGCGGTGTTGAGAGTAAATGTTATTTTAATGATTAAAGGTGAATTATGTCATTGCTGTATCATGTTGAAACGTTTGCGTAATGTGGCTCCGTTTGGATGGCTTGGGTAAGGTAGCACAACTCTTGTGTACAGTTTTTGACCAAAAAACTTTGTCTACAGTTTAAGAAAAAGGATAGAATTTGATGGAAATCGTAAGATCAGTGTAGTATATAATAGTACTGTAGTATGTATGCCCACCCTGCCTTTGGGTATATTTCTTGCGCCCCCTTTCCTCCTCTTAATTCCATCCATAAAAGCATTGTTATACAGTAGGACCACGGTATCCACAGGGCTTCAAGCTCCCCCCACGGATGCAACCCACCCACCCCCTGCGGATGCTGCCAGCACTATACGTAGCATGGTCTCTGGCTCCCTCGGGTGGCCAGTTCTGATAATTACACTCTGGAAATGCATAATTTTTGGATTTTTTTTATTTAATATTTTCAGGCAGAGAATAAGTGAATCAGTGGATACGGATCCCACGGATAGCGAGGTCCTACTGTATACTGTGGAAAGCTTTAATGCCCTATATAGGTTCAGTTTGCCTGTATTCCTCAACATTTGCTTTGTAAGCAAATCCACACAGATGAAAATCAGCGAAGGTGGGGTGGAGATGTGGGGTGGCAGCCTGTTTGATTTCTCCTTGGGGAACAGAGGAGAGCCGGACCGACTCATTGGCCTGGGTGGCATTCCACGCACATGTCCGGCTGCGGTTCATTGCCCCCCTACATCTACCAGGCGAGCACTTGACTCACAAGGCTGCAAGCGGTAGGTTCAAGGTGTTAAATTTTTAAAATCAGAAACCTCCCGCTTCACCTTTTGGTGGCAAGAGGCTGGCGGCTGGAGACATCAAAACAGAAAACCTTGAATAGGCGTAATAGGAAGCCTCTGATCTGCAGCAGCTTGGCGAAAGGAGTGGAAGGGCAGTCTTTGCTGACAAAATAAAAGTTTTTGAAAACAAAGCCCGTCCTCGGGCTGAGTCAGCTAAACCTCAGCCTTACAATCTTAGTTTTTGTATCTGAAAGCATGCGGTTGCAGGTCGTGTCTTGGCAGGTCTCTGTTATGTATTTACTGTTTGGCGACATTATTGAGAAAGCCCTGTTTCTAGTAGATATTTCTGACTTTTTTTTTTCTTTTTCTTTTTTTACATAGTAAGCGGGCTGGAGAGCTCAGGGGTTTAAGTCTCTGGCTGCGGAGCCAGAGGTTGGGAGTTCGATTCCCCCCAGGGGGCCTCCTGGGAGTAGAGGCAGTCTGTGTGGCCTTGGTCAACCTGCACAATTCCAGGATGCCCCCAGAAGCAGGGAATGGCCAACCCCTTCTGAGTCCTCTCTACCTTGAAAACCCCAAAAACAGGTTGCCATAAATCAGAATTGCCCACAGAAATGACTGGACAGCACATAAGGAGGATGATTATACATAGGAAGGCCTCAGATCTGGAGCAGAGTTGACAAGGGGAGGCATGAGGCTTGATTTACCATCATGCCAGGCAGTTGTACCCATGATGACCCTGTTTTTGTTCCTGTTTCCTGGGTTGCTTTCTTTCAAATACTGTAGTTGCTTAAGATCAGACAATAAAAAGTTTTGCTCATCCCCTAGCTCAGAGCTAAGCTCATCAGTGGCTGTTGCAATGACTCATTTCCTCTTTTCTCAGAACTGTTCAATGCTCAGACTTCTGGGTGTGGAAATTACAGCCCCAAACAAGCCTTCTGTTAATTTCCCTTCCCCAAACTTAGCCAGTGTTCACAGCCATTTAAGTACGGGCGTACGGCATTGTGGTTGCATTGAACCTCGTGTGTATGTTGAGACGAATCATGGTTTCCAAAAATTAAATCAGTATAAAGGTTCAGAGAATATCCAGGGCTTAATCAGACCCCAGAGGGGTCTGATTAAATTTTTTTAAATTTTTAGGCTGCTCTGAAACTGATATTAATGCTAATTAATTCCCCCAGTTACGTTGGAAGTGGGAAGGAAGAATTATTGGAAGGAGGCAAAATCAAGAACAAACTTGGAACTTGTCTGGATGAGGCCAGAGGTCCATCTGGTCCACGCTAGCATCCTTCCTCCCAGTGGCTGGTTAGATGCAGTGAGACAATCCCCAAGCAGAACCTGAGGACAATAATTAATTTTGTGTTTTGATTAATTCTGTTTTGTATCCATCAACTTCTCTTTGCCAACCGCTGCCTATCAATCTTGTAGTTTTCTTGTCTTTCAAAAGTGATTGTATTGTGTGTGATGCCTTATTTGTATTTCCATTGATGTTTTTATTATTAGAATATGTTGTTTTGTTTGGTTAGCCATCCAGAATAGTGACTCTGCCACTACTTGGGGCAGGATAAAAATGTAATAAAATTAATGAAAGAAAGTAAGAAAGTCCAGTGCTGTTGACCAACCAGCAGTGGGCATTCTTGAATTCTCAGCAAATCATAACTGAGAATTCACTGGCCCAATCCATTCCCATGCTTTGTTAACTATTCTTTAAAAGATCACATGCACCCCATAATCTGTGGTGGAGCTCTGTGTGTGCCCATAGCTTTTCAGAATTTCAGGCAAATAACTTTCCCAGTCTTTTTGCCTAAAAGCACCCTCCTGTCCAGAATGCTTCTACTGTCGTGTCTTGGCATTGGCCAACGGTTGGGCTAGGCCAGCATTTCCCAGTCTTGGGTCCCCAGGTGTTCTTAGACTGAAACTCCCAGAAGTCTTCACCATGAGCTGTGCTGGCTAGAATTTCTGGAACTTGTAGTCCAAGAAACACCTGGGGACCCGAGTTTGGGAACCCTTGCTCTAGAGCATGGTTTGTTTTGTTCAGATCGTCCTCCAGACCACGGTTTGGAGAGTCATCTGAACCAACCCAGAGATGTTGTCTCATGGTGTCAAGCAGTGGTTGCCCACCTTGGGTCCCCAGATGTTCTTGGACTAAAACGCCCAGAAGCCTTCACCACTAGCTGTGCTGGCCAGGATTTCTGGGAGTTGTAGTCCAAGAACATCTGGGGCCCTAAGGTTGGGAACCACTGCTGTAGACAATGCATGGAGTCTGTTCCAACTTGACAGTTCTGTGGTTCTAGGAAATCCCTCGGCTCCTTAGTTGTGTGTCCAGGCACAGCAAAGAAAGAACCTCTTTTCTTGCAAGCCCGAATATAATAAAGGAAGAAAAGAAAGCATTCTGCCTTTGCCTCTTGCTTAAGTTTTGGCTATAAAGTCGTTTATAGTGGGTGTCTAGGAATTTGCGTTTGGGGTGTGTGAGGATGGCGTCAAGCGGATGTGTTGGTCTGAGCCAAAGTTCTCTCCTACAGACACACTAAAAATAAACAATGCACAAAACTGCAAAACCAGTCCTTCCAATAAAAGGTGCGATACAATGAGCGGAGGAGGCCCCGGGGGGGGGGGGGGGGGGGACAAAAGAAGGCGTCTGGAGCCCTTTTCCAGAACAGCAGCCATCGCTCAAACATAGCCTGTACAACCCAGAGGCAAGCTGACCCCGAGGCCAAAGACGTGCTGAAGACGCTTTCATATTTATATTATTTATCTGCCTCCCTGGTTCTTCACCCAGAGACCAGTTGTAATTATAAGAGGTCCGTTCCCCCGGTCGTTCATTGGCATTCTCACTCTTTTTCAAGAAATAACTCTGCACTTTCCCCTTTCTTATAAGTAACTAAAATAGATAATTGTGGTTTCTTTTAAAGAGAAAAGTCTAAAATCTCTGTTTCCTCTCCTTGCCGGTCTGATGGCATGAGCCATGGCCATCATCACGCCTGGACCCATTGATGTTGGTGTTTTGTTACATATCCCTTACAAATAAAATAATATATATATATATATAAACCAGTTTGTCTGTACAAGGCCCTTGATATTTCACGTCTCACTCCTGAGGCCCATCATTTGTGTGTATAAATAAAAGGTATTTAATTGAAGGTAATGACAAAGTGAGTAGCAAGCACCCTTGATGAAAGTCAGCGCTTGAGGCTGGGTGTGTGTGAGAAAGTTTCTCCTCTCTTAAGTAAGACTGATTACCATCAGTATGAAGGATGTCCTCTCCTTTCAAGGCTCATGCAGGGACTTGCACGAAGCACCTGTAGTTTTTTAACTTTTGGTTTTCTTTGTGGGGTATTCAGAACAATTCCAAGCACGGCTTATTTGTCCAGGATTCCAAATTTACAAAGCCAGTTCGGAACGCACCAGGGTTCAGGGTGTAGACCTCTTACAAGCGATGGGCAGCTGGTCTGTGTATTTTACCTATCGGCTTTAATTTTAGCCTATAGGTAGACTATACCCTAAGTTTTGCTTTAATCTGGTATGTGAGGTTGGCTTATTGCCTTAGTATTGTGCGCCACCCAGAGTGACCCTTTGGCCAGATGGGTGGACTAGAAGGGTTTTAAATGAATGCATGCCTGCCTTCCCGTCCCTAGACTTTGCAACGCTTGCCTCACGGAGTCTTGAATGTTCCTGTTCTGATGTTTTTTAGGGCTTCCCCCAGCTCTGATCCCCATTCTGGTTCCCCCGCCAGCTCATTCTCGGGAATCCGTTGAGTCAAGCAGTGTTGGGTTTTCACGGTGAATAAATCTAGGGCTCTTCCTGTTGCAGCTTGGGTTTTGCCTTTTGGTTTTTTGGGTGGTGGGAAAGGTACTCGTGTCCTGGGGAATTCGGAAGGTGCCTCCCTGTTGGCCGATCCTTCTACTCTAGAAGCACCACTTGATGGATTCTGACGTGAATGACAGCGACCCGTGTCCCGTTATAGCTCTTAGATGTTTCAGTGCTTTACCTGCACTTGCTGGTGTCAATGTCCTTCCACTGTTGTTGATAAAAGAAAAGAACTGCATCTTGGTGTGCTTGGTGGGGACCCGGGAGAGGAGGGCCTTCTCAGTGGCTGCTCCTCCCAGAGACTCTGGAACTCCCTCCCACTGGAGGCCCGCCTGGCCCCGTCTTGGCTGTCCTTCCGCAAGCAGGCCAAGACCTTTCTCTTCAGGCAAGCTTTCCCTTAAAGACTGGCTGCCTAAGTGGCATTTTTGAATGGATGGTTATGCCTTCATGGCTTTGAATGTGTTTTGATGTTGCTTTTGTTTAGTGTGGTACCGGATTGCTCCTTTTTAATATCCGGATATTTGCTGTCTTTAGCTTTAAATATTGTCTTTTAATGATATAAGCCACCTTGGGTCCTTTTTAAGGTGAAAGGCAGGGTAAAAAAATATATATATTAAAAGATAAAAGCAAAGCAAAGTCAAAATATTGTAGTGCTTTAAAGACTTAATAGTTTGATTTCAGAGTGAACTTTCATGGACCCGAATCCACTTCTTCAGACATAGGATGGCAAATACAGGTCGCTCGTTGTTGACGTGTGCTTCTTTATTGGTCCTTCGATCCGATGCTTCTTGATCCCCCTTGTGCATTAATGTTCAAATGCCTCAGGATCACCATAACACTGAACTCTCTGCCCCATTATAGAAGGCAATGCAAAAAAAATAAATCATGGGTTTGGGAGCAAGAATGAGGTGCAGAATTTCAGGAAAGGAAGCTGATGCCAAGTGAACTCAGTGGAACGTGAGGGGGGAATGCCAGTCAGATCAGTGTGTGGTCCAGTCCTTAACACACATGGATTTTGCCCATTCATTTGGAGTTTGTCACAAAATAGGTGTTCTTCGTAACATTGTGGTAGTTCATACCATAAGATTTTTTTTTTACTGTCTTCCTAGCTCATCATTTTCAAATTTGCCTGCAGCTCCCTGCCCCCTAAGGGAAGATAGGGTTTCTCTATCAGAGCATAAAGACACGGTATTTAGGCAAGGATTACTCTGAGACCAGTGTTTCTATGCTAATACATATAGCAAGCAACACATAACAAGATTCGGTGCATATTACACAGCATTAATGTAGACTCCCTGAAACACACTGGTGAAATAATTTCTTCTTAGCAGCTCCGTCAAACTTGGAGAGGAGACATTTTTTCCAGTTCCGAAAAAATGCAGCCAGCCTCTCTCTCTCTCTCTTTTTTTTTTTGTCACCTTTTGTACCATTTCAAGAGTGTAACCAGCATAACTCTAGCATCCAGACAATTTCTCACTTTCAGAGAAAACTTAGACACGAGGGACAACTTGATGAAATCTGAAGCAGAATGATGGTCACGTGTCTTGATGGGATGTGAGGGATAGATCTGCAGTGCAGTAGGTTCACCGCTCTGTGTTTTATGACTTTATTGTCACTTGACGTGTCCGTGATTTATTATTTCCTATCTTCATATCTCCTTATCAGGTTGAGGTAGCTACTGCTACCCGTGTGTTTAATATTGTGTAACGATCTTCCACCTTTTGCTGTTCTGTTCAGAAGGTCAGTTCGATCAGCGGGCCTGTTCAATTCGAAGAGAAGTAGCCCAGGGTGCTTGTTCTTTGTTTAATAAATCTTGTCGGGTTAAACGAATCTTCAGGATTAAAGAACATGTCATCTGATAAAGCATTTAATCCTGCAAGACATTGTGTCGTCAGGTTATCTAATTATCTCTTTCAGTAGCTCCTAACAATAATAACCCACCGTCCGAACTGGGAAGCTATTCCTAGGAGCTCGTGCGCTTCCAGTTTTTTTACAGCATCATCATCACCTCCTTTTCTTCCTCCTGCAGGATGATGTGCGGCAGAAGGTCCATCTCAACACCTTTGGTTTCTTCAAGAATGGGTTCATGAAGGTGAACGTCAGCAGCGTCTCAGTTAAACAGCTCAAGAATGACAATATAAACTACCAGGTAATGCTTCCATTCTAACCGAGGTTGCCCAGTAAACCTCTGGAGAAGTACTGAACTATAAAAGGGGTGCTTGCATGTTAGGATTCTCCTCTCCTTGGCTCTTTTATAAACCAGGGATTAGAAACCTGATGCCTTCCATATCCTTTGGATTAATTCCCATCAGCTAGAGCTAGCCTTATGTGGCTACAACTCAACTGAAGGGCACTTTCAGTTCGTCTTGGTCAACCCGGTTCAGAGCTTTAGATGAAAATTAACTTTTTTAAAGAACAAAAATACTTTCTCCCCCCCCCCCCCCCCCCCCCTTCGTGACTTTCCCCTCTGGTGACTCCCCTTGAAAAATTCCATATATTCATGTTTACCTCACACCGAAATTCAACTGGATTCAGAATATGTGTATTTATTTATTACGGTCAATGACCAGGAAGATAAAAACACATTATTTAGACAGAGGAAGAGCGATGGACCTGACATTTACTAAAACTGCTCTATTGATTAGGGTGAATCTTTTCCAAAAAGTTAAGCTTTCTTGATGTGTTGCTAGTTTGAAAATTAGCATAATTTAAAGCGGAGGTTGTTTTAGAAACGCTGATCCTGGTTTAAAGGCCTTTGAATGTAATTCTAGGAGCCTTAAACTGTGATGGATGGTTCATCCTTTGATCCTTTTCGTTTTAGGTGGGCTTCAGCTTAGACCGGACACGGAATGATGGATTCTCTACTTACTTGGTAAGAGCCAAGGGGGTGTCATGTTTTCCTTGAGAGAGAGAGAGGGACAAGATGGGTTGGAAAACGAGCCCGGTTTGCTGTGTCGTCAGCCTAAATTTGTCCTGATTTGATCCTATGTGGCAGCACCTTTTCAATTAATGTCCGCTTGCTTCCAAAGTGGTGTTCCCCCTACATCAGCACCTCATGGCGGCTCTGATTCGCTACTCTTATGGGGGGGAGAACAATGCGGTAGTGCAATACACTGATGGAAAGCCCGTGGGCCAGCCCCACATGGACTGCCTGGGGGGGGGAAATCATCCTCAACAGCAGCATATTACCTCTGATTAAAGGAAATTTCAGGTACGCACAACTGGCGTACACCCCAGATGCACCAAAGGAAACCTTTAATGATTAAAGTTTAATCAGAGATGATTTCCCACTTCCCCATTGTTCATGTGTGTGTGCTGCTTATATACTGCCCTATAGCGCTTAAAGCGCTCTCTGGGTGGTTTACAGTTTAATTATGCCACCTACACACTTCTTCCACCACCACCACCCCCAGTGATCTCGATACTCCGTTTATCAACCTCAGAAGGTTGGTAAATCCACGGAGTCAACTTCAACCTGAGCCTGTCGGGATCGAACTCCGGTTGTGAGCAGAGTCTTGACGACAGTCCTGCAGTTGAACCACTGCACCCAGAAGGCTGCCGGTCGAGCTGCAGAGCAGGATTTCAAACACTGTCTCTTTTATTTCTTCCCCAGGATGAAGAAGTGGATTATTGCATTTTGAATAAAATCCCAGACCACGATGTCTCAGTTACGCTCTTGCTCCTGGACTTTACAAAGAAGGTGTAAGTGACTCTGGCTGCATGTCTTCCAGGCTGTTCCTAATCACCCAGTGCCCTCTTCCGGGGCTTGGTCTGTACTATGAAGCTGAGTGCACTCCTGGAATATTGAGTATTTAACGTAGAATGGGAGGATAAGGGGGAAAAAATCTCTTTAAACACATTTAATACAGAAATAAAATTATAAAGCTTAATAGCTGCAAAAATATAGTAGTAGCCCCCCCCCCCCCATCTGCCAGTTCTGGTAGATAAACCCCAGAAATATGTATGTATAGAGTCCCCCATGTTCAGTGCTGCTGTCTAGACCTTCCCTCACCTTTTTTTTGCCAGCCCTGTCGTAAAGAGGTTTCTCTTCCCCAGAAAGCTCATTTCGTCTCTAGAAACCAGTCCCCAATTTCTTACTCTTGGGCTGTTCTGTTTGGTTTTCCTGACGCCGGGGCACCCCTTTTGTCTCGGCAGTGTGAAGGTCAACTCCAAAGTCAACACTCCCACATTGCCTGAAATCATCTTTAATGATCCTCAAGGAAACGCTCATTCGGGAACCACTCAGAAGTCTGGTAAGCCTTCCGTTGCCGAAGGAATAAATAACCTCCTTGTGGTCTCGGGTGCAAAAAAGGGGAAGACCATTTTCAATAGCCCTTTCGCATTTGTTACCCATGGAGCGATCATAGTTGAGGGTTACAATAGGACTACAGTAGGACCCCCATATCCATGGGCTTGGTCTCTGCAATCTGAAAATATTAAAAATGTTAAAAGAAGAAAACTAGAAATACATATTTCCACAATGTATTTACCAGGAATTGCCACTAGAGGGAGCCAGAGACCATGTTATGTATTGTTGTAGAAGAATATATAGCATGGTCTCTGGGTCCCTCTAATGGCCAGTGCTGGTAATACATGGGAAAATACTTTGTGGATTTTTTTTTAGCCGTGCTAGGTACCTTTCCTCTCACTTCATCAGGGCTGACGGTCAAGACAGGGTAAGCGAAGAAGGCAGCTTAGGACAGTGGTTCCCAAAGTTTTTGGACTCATGGCTCCTTTGATTTAATGGCCACTGGCCATGGCTCCCCTTGCTCAGAGGGGCCATCAGGAGTCTCTCTGCCACTAGGGGCAGGCTATGGACACCCACCCACCCCCGAGCCGAGGTCTCAATGCCACAGAGGGTTGCTTCTGGAAGTGGTTTGAAAGCATTGGTGGTTTGGACCTCTCCTTGGGCAGCCGAATGATTTGGGTTGACCTCGTTCTCTGGGCAGCTGCTCCCGACCTCCCTGGTCGATCAAGCGTCCGTGGGTCGTAGGAGCAGCTGCTGCGGCCGGGAGGGGAGAGGTCAGCCTGGCCTGCCTGCCCGCTGAGCCACAAGAGATGGGTGTTTACGGAGAGGAACAACAGTAGTCACACATTCACTTGCCCACCTTCTCTGGAGGATGAACATGGCAGAGAGAGAGAGAGAGAGAACAGTGCCTTCCACACGTAGGGCTTCCGATCTTCTTGGGTGAGGAATCTCAAAAGGACCCAGCACAACCAGTGGGCAAGGGGTCTAGTCGTAGTTATAGTCTAAGAACCTCTGGGTTCCGGTGTCTGGGTACCACAGCGCTAGACACAGGTTGCTCCATCCCTCTCAGGATGATTCTGTTGCTGTGATCAGCGAGGGGCACTTTTAACAGGGCAGGGCAGGGGTTGAGATTACGCCCAAGGTCCCCTTTAATTTGGATTTGCCTGATTTTGCTTCCCATGTATTTTTTCTCCTCCTAGATTCGAAGCAGACACTCAAGCCAAACGCCACTGAAACCGAGGTAAGAATCGAGCAGCCCTCTGAATGCCGTAGAAGGCAGAGGGGGGATCGGGTTCCCAGAAGGGGAGCGTTTCTTAACCTTCCCAGGGCTTTGCCCCACTCCTCTGGCTTGGGAGTATTAAAAAAGCAGCATTAGCTGGATCGTTCTGTTCCTGCAGCCCAGAAGGCTCATGGGACCTTTTTGGCACACACACAAACGAAGCACTGGACTTAATTTTCGCTCCAAATAAGCCCTAATGCGTTTTTTGGAGCAAAAATTAATATAAGACCCTGTCTTATTTTCGGGGAAACACGGTATTGCTTTGGAAGCCCATCGTGATAGGAGAGTGGAGTATAAATCGGTGAAGGCGTTTTCTAGGAGGAACTGGGTTATAAGGTTGGGTCTTCTATTCAAACATAGTTACACCTGTGCCATGTACCTCTTTCAGTCTGCTTGTATTTCACTTCTGCATAGTGAGTTGGAAGTCACTTGAATGTTCTTATTTATCCTGGTCCAGGCACCTGTAGAGAGAACTCATCCCATTGAAAGCAAGGGCGATGGCTATTCATTCACGGTAAGTCCTCCTCTGGGTTGGTCAAGTCAACCGCAAAGGTTTTGAAGTCCACTTTCGTGCCAGGTGTCAGGTGTTGGTTGTGACATAAAAAGAACCTTGCATGTGGAATGCACTGCCGCAGGGGTGATGCAGGGGGCCCTCCCTCTGTGCCTTCGAAAAACAGATCTTTTCGGGGAAGCCTTTAAGGAACTTCTCCTCCCTCGATGGAGCGCGTGGAGAAGGGCGAAGGGTTCTTCTTCTTGGCTTCCGGACAGTTTCTCGCTACTTGTCTTTTTTTGGTTTTTTTTCCCCATGTTTTTATGATTTTTGGGGACTTTTGTTTTACTTCTCTGTACAATGGCTGGAGTAGCAGTTTGCTGGATGGGTGGTATAAAAATTGAATAAGTAAATAAGCAAGCAAGCAAGTTAGTGAATGAGTGAATGAATGAATAAAATTTAGATAACATTTCCTTTGGCCACTGAAAATTGAATAAGTAAATAAGCTAGCTAGCTAGTTAGCTAGTAAATAAATAAATAAATTCAAGAATACAAATAAATAAATATTTATTTACACCGTTTGTTTTGAGCCCTAGAGGGCAGGAAAGAGTATTTTTCAGTAAGTAAGGAAGACACAGGCTACTCCTGGCTTACAGGAACAAATTGATTTTTTTTGCACATCGCTTCCACACACACCCCCGAAATCTAGCCAGGGGATCTAGTTTTACCTAAAATCCGTCCCTAAAAAAGCCTTCTCTTATACGAACCTGGACCATCCCGTTTCATTTCTTTCCAAGTGTGTCAAGGGCTCCTGCCAGTAGCAGCTGGTTGGATGAATGCATTGCATTCCTGCTGTGAGCAGGGGGTTGGACTGGATGGCCTTGGTAGGCCCCCTTCCAACTTCACTTTTCTATGATTCTATGAACGGCAGCCAGTCCCGTGCGAAGAGATCCTGCAGAAATATCTCACCAGCTGTGAGCCTTGTCTCCGCCGGGCTCTTCTAGACATTAGAGCCATGCTGATTTGAGTCTGTGGGCTTCAGCGCCCGGAATGCTTTGCTGCCTGGGGGCCTTCTGGGACCTGGAGTCCAAGGGGATACATTGGCCCGTCTCTGTTGGAAGTCCGAACGGCAGTGGGGCCGTTTAGTAGGACTTAGGCTGTGCTGAAAAGTCTTGGCTTCTATTTCTTAGGTTCCAAAATGCAACCGGTATGTCAGAAGTGACTGGCACCTCTTACTGTAGTCTGATGGCAGGTCCTGTGTGTATTTTGGAGAATAAATAGTTTGAAAGGGGAATTATATAATCTTAGAACTGCAGAGTCGGAAGCGATCCTATAGATCATCGAATCCAGCCCCTGTCAGGGAGGCCCGGTGGAGGAATCGAACTCCCAACCCTTGGCTCTGCTGCCAGAGACCTAAACCACTGAACTATCCAGCAGAAGAAGGTGCCAAGGCTTTGGTATGTCCTCCTGATTTTCTGCGCTCTTCCTTCTCAGTTTTTCTTCAACGTCAGCTCAGAGAGCCAGGAAGGTCTTTACAGCCTGTATTTCCACAAATGCGTTGACAAGGACAAGCGGAACGAGCGGGTCACCTTCAGCCTCGACGTGAGTTGGCTCAGCCCTTCCCCGTTGAACCGTTGACTTCCAAGTAGGCCCATCGGGAGCAGTGGCTTTTTTTTTCAGAGAACAGTTCCTGCGAGTTCCCCCCAAAAACCCCCCTCCACAACCCACAATGTCTCATCTCTGCTTTAGGAGGGTTGTTTTTGTTCACAGATCCGAAGCCAGGGGGATAACGGGGTACAGGGGGAAGAGGTTTGTCTGCACTTCCCTGCAAATGGTTCTCCTGACGCTTTACTTTGGGGAAATCTGTGGGTTTGGGAATCCACGGGCTGCCGAGAGGCCACGGCACTGTGCTCTCCAAGGAGAAGCCCCTCTTTGCTTTCGAAGATCTTGAGTGCGAAAACAGCTCCCAGCACCCCAGGGTTGCAGCCTTCTTTCCCAGTGTAACTCTTTCTCCCCTTTCAGATTGGGATCATGGAAGAGAACCCTGACAGCTATCTCTCAGCAGGAGAAATCCCACTGCCCAAGCTCTACATTTCTATGGCCCTCTTCTTTTTCGTCGCCGGGACCGTGTGGGTCCACACCCTTCGGAAGCGCAGGTGAGCAGGGGCTTAAGAGGGCTCTGGCTGCGGAGCCAGAGGTTGGGAGTTCGATTCCCACCCCTTGACAGGGGCTGGACTGGATGATCCACAGGGTCCCTTCCAGCTCTGCAGTTTTGAGATGATGATGATGTTGTTGACGATGTGAAACATCCAAATAAGGGTCCAGTAATTTAGCTGGCTAGAGTTACTGCTTCGTATTATACTAAGAACCTTAAACAGACAGACATCCTCCATCTACAGCGTCGCCCCATGCATACTAAACATGCTGAAGCTTCTGTCATCTCGCCCCTCGTGCTGTGTTTGTAAAATTGAAGAGCCAAGGCAAGCTAGAGTCCTGGTTTTCTAAGAAGGAATCAAATTGGTCTGTTTCAGCTTTAATAACGAAGCCGAAAGCGAAATCTCAGTGGCCTCTTTCAGACTAACCGATTTATTCCAGCGTGAGCTTTCACAGACTATCGTCCACCATCAGCAGATACCGATCCCTGCGGATATGGGGGGGTCCTCCTGTGTTAAAAAGAAACAACATTAAATGCGAAAATAAGAAACGATAACAGTATTTAAGAAGAATTAAACAGATCGCGTAGTAATACTCATAAATAAATTGTTAACCTCTGCTCTTTGGTTCGATGTCAGCATTACGTCGCCACCCCTGAGATCTTGCAAAGAAAGTAAAAGTTTTAAAAAAAACGCAAAACTGTAGTGGCACCTTTAAAGACTAACTTTTATGTCTGTGAATGTGAGCTTTTGTGGACAAGTCCCCTTCATCAGACATAAATAAGACATTCCAGATCGTGAGCGAGATCGTATTTGTCTTACTCGTGAGCTTTGATTGCGCTTTAATTCCCACCTTTTCATTACAGGGCTGACGTGTTCAAAATCCACTGGCTGATGGCCGCCCTTCCTTTTACCAAATCCCTCTCTTTAGTCTTCCACGCCGTAAGTAATATTTTTTGTTTGTTGTGACTTCCCTCTGTGTGCCAGAAGAGTCAAAGATGGCCACTGACAGCAGCAAAATGCCCATGGAGATTTAGAAATGCAGAAGGAGCCCCTGACTTGCTGGGGTTCAGTATCTACTGATTCACTTATCCACGGTCTGAAAATATTAAAAAATATAAAAAGGGCAAATCTTGAGAAAAATAGATTTCTAGAGATGGAGTTACCAGAACTGGCCACTAGAGGGAGACAGAGACCATGCCATGTAGAGTGTTTGCTATTAAAATAGCGTTTCTTATCATCCGCGTGTTTCAGCATCCATAGGGTGGCTTGGAGCCAAACCCCCATGGATGTGGGGATCCTACTGTAAATCCCTTCCTGAAGGCTCTTTTCTGACTTTGTACCTCTGACTGCTATCGTCACACCTGCGGCAACTCAAACGGCAGAAGCTGTTTCGGTGGCCAGAGGGTGAGACTCAGTCTTGGAGGATCTGGATTTATCTGAGCCATGAAATTCTTGAGAGGACGAGAGCCCAATGCCTTGATTTTTCTCTCCCTCTCTGAATCGAACCCACCCCACAAGGCCGCTAGGAGGATGAAATAGCCAAGGGGTTTCAGAGGGAGCGATGGGATTGCCTTGGGCTTCTTATGGGAAACACAAGATAACTTATATATATATATAACTTATATATATAATGAAAACAGATCATGCTGAGCCTAAACCACTCTAGGAACCCAGAAAGCTGCATTTACACAGAATTAGGCTCCCCATCCCACTAGCCCAGCACTGCCATAGAATCACAGAATAATGGAGTTGGAAGCAGCCTTCAAAGCCTTTCAATTCTCCATCATCTTAACTGCCCTGGAATCTGTTTTGCACCATTTTTTAAAAAAAATTGTATTTTCTGTTGCTGCAATTATCTCTTGTCATGTCCATTATCTATCACTCTAACACTCAAGGGATAAAGAGGGTTTTAAAAAAAGAAGAAGAAGTGAATAGCTAAACCTTAATTGTATCTGCTTACCCGGAAAGGACAAGCTTGTTGCTCAAATATTTTTTACCTCCTGAATACAGAACTTGATCTGATTTCTATTTTTCTTCTCCAGATCGACTACCACTACATCTCAACTCAGGGCTACCCCATTGAAGGCTGGGCCGTCGTCTATTATATCACTCACTTGTAAGTGCACCCACCGTATCCCAACATAGTCTACAGCCGGGAAGCAGGGTGGGGGGCCAGCAGGGTGGGGGACCAGGGCCCCAGCGAAGCTTCTCCACCTGGAGTTTTCACCAGGGACCCCACCTTTCCTCTGGCTTCCCTTTCCTTCTGTGGAAAAGAGGTAGGAAAAGCCAAGTACCATAGGACCCCCCCTTATCCGCAGGATCAGTATCCACTGATTCCACGGTCTGACAGTATTAAAAATATTAAAAGGCAACTCCTAGAAATATATATTTCTAAAGATGAAGTTACCAGAACTGGCCATTAGAGGCAGACATAGACCATGCTATGTATAGCATTCGCTGTTACCGTAAAATAGTGTTTGCTGTAATCCATGTTTTTCTGCATCCGTGGGGGGAGGGCTTAGAAGCAATCTCCTATGGATATGGGGGGGGGGGTTCCTACTGTACTTGCAAAGGCAGACTGAGTTCTGCACAGTTTATATGAGAACCCTGCATGTGCATAATTTTAAATGCGAGCTGGACAGCTTTCAGTTCTTCCAGTTGTATTTTTTGGACCAGCCATGTTGGCCGAGAGCTGGCTGGAGAGCTCAGTAGTTTAGGTCTCCGGCTGCGGAGCCAGAGGTTGGGAGTTCGAATCCCTCCCGGGGCCTCCTGGGAGAAGAGCCAGCCTGGGTGGCCTTGGGCCAGCGGCACCGTCCCAAAGACACCCCCCCCCACCCCAGAAGAAGGGAAGGATAAACCACTTCTGAATATCCTCTACCTAGAAAACCCTGGAAAGAGTCGCCATAAAAGTCAGAAGTTGATTTGACAGCATGTTCTTGTTGTTTTTGTTCAGAAACACCAGGCGCAGTCCATCAAAATGATAAAAAAAATTGATTGGTAGTATATAGCACATACAAGTTTTAACCAAAAACCTAAGTATCTGTTAAATATCGACATAGTATAGATGCTGTTCTTAATATTGGTGTTGTTGGTTATGATGATGCTGATGATGGCAGAGAGGGTGGGCTTTGCAACCCACATCTGGAGAGCTCTAGATTAGGCAGGGCTGTTCTTAATTCTCCCGTTCACATCTGCTTTTGGCCACGGCTAAGACCGCTTGGTGGCTCCTGTGTTTGTTCCGGTCTGTTTTTCAGGCTGAAAGGGGCTTTGTTGTTCATCACCATCGCGCTCATTGGCACCGGCTGGGCCTTCATCAAGCACATCCTCTCCGATAAGGACAAGAAAATCTTCATGATTGTCATCCCTCTGCAGGTGAGGCCGGCCAGGGGTCTGGCGGGACAGGTGTTGCGTTCCCCGAAGCGCCTTTGGTTCGAGAGACGCCCCTGTTCTCTGCTTGCTGCATGCAGACCCTGGAGCTGTACGGCAGCGTGCGCCCAAACGGGGGCACCCCCGGAAGTAGGGTGCCACCTCGGGAACGGGAAGCGCTGTCCAGAACGTCCAGAGCCTCGGAAAAATGGGAGTTCTCTCTGGGTTTAAGTGTGCTGACGCTCAGTCACGTCTGGAGAGAGAGGCAGAGCAAAGCCAAACGGCCCCTCTGTTTTTTTGTCTATAGACAAGATGAAACCGTGGGTCATGCTTACACGACAGTAAGGGCCCCCTGATCCGGCGGTTTGCGCCCCTCTCGACGGTTGAACGTAACCCACTTCCGGGCGAGAAACTTGGTTTTCTTAATTTCCAAGGGAGAGCGGAGAACCCCCCAGGAAGCTGGAGGTGGCTTTCCTTACAGAACCGTGGCCTCTTGCTTGATCCAGCCTCGCCCACCCTATCTCACGCTGGCGTGACGCTCTTGCCTTTTGCTAGGTTTTGGCCAACATCGCCTACGTTATCATTGAGTCCACAGAAGAGGGCACGACGGAATACGGGCTGTGGAAGGAGATCCTTTTCCTGGTGGACTTGCTTTGCTGTGGGGCCATTCTGTTTCCTGTCATGTGGTAAGGGAGAAGCTTTTCCCTCCTCCGGTCGTACCCCCAGCCGGTTACGAGAGTCCCCGGCCGTTTTGAAGCCCACTTTTTGCTTTGAATGCGTGGCACGCTTTACTCCCTGGGAGAACTGCACACCTCGGAAAGGGGTTGTTCCTCTGGCTTTCTTTCTTTCTTTTTCTTCCCTGTTTTAAAATCTCTGGGCTAGCCGTGGCCTTAATGGGTCTCGCAACGCGTCCACTGTGACTTCTTCGGGCGTGAGGGTTTTTAAACCAGATGTGCCTGTGAAGGGAGGTGGGATGGAGAGAAAGGCCCTCCCCAGAAGCATCTCGCCCCTGGGCAATGCTCATGGCGGCATGCTCTTGTGTGTGTGTGAGTGTGTGTGTGAGAGAGAGAGAAATGTCAGCAAGTGTTTGGCTCCAAGTCTGAGTCTTTGATACCGAGTCCCTATTAAAAATGAGCTTCCCCCCCCCCAGAAAAAGGGAGGAGGTGGGTGGGTTCCGAGTCACGAGTTGGGTTCGGATCATTGTAAACAAACAAACCCGAGTCAAGTCACCGGTGCGACTTAAAAGTCCGACTTGACAGTGAGTCCTGCGACTCGAGGCCCCATCTCTGGTGTGTGTGTGTGTTTGTGGAAACGTGGTGCGTTGGGCTATTTTTGTCAAACACTGTTCTTGTGAGTGATGGGGATCCTGTGATGGTGGTGATGAGTGGCCAGTTCTGGTCATGCAATGCAAAAATAATTTTTTCCCTCTTTTTCCCCCCCTTCACCATTGTGTGTGTGTGTGTGTAGAGAGAGGGGGGAGATTGCTATTATCCACGTTTTTTGGTATCCACGGGGCTCGGAGCCAATCCCAGCAGATACGGATTTCCTACTGTGGACTGTTTCATTCGTCTACTCAAGCTGCGCTCTTGCAAATCTCTCTTTTTGATCCTGGAGCTTTAGCTTTTCATCAGGCGGCGCCAGATACCCTCCGCGTCAAGGGGTCTCCTACTCCACGCTTGAGCAAAACCTCATAGACCACGAGTCCCGCTAGTGGGTTGGGGGCTTTCCTTTTGTAACCTTCGGTGGACTAAAGATAAAACCCAGAAATAGCATGTCACCAATTTGATTTTACATCCTCTCTTTCAGGTCAGTAAGACACTTACAGGAGGCCTCGGCGACAGACGGGAAAGGTGAGGACCGTAGGTTTTAGAAGAGGTAGCCGTGTTAGTCTGTGCTAGCATACCAGGCCATAAACAAAAGAAAAATGAGAGAGAGAGAGAGAGAGAGTTTGAGGAAGTGGTCTTGTCTACGAAAGCTCACATTAAAATATAGCAGTTAGCCCTTAAGGGGCTGCAATGTTTTTATCTCCTTGGAACACTCTTGGGGCACAGTGGTTCAACTGCAGTGGTGCAGTCAAGACTCTGCTCGTGGCCTGAGTTTGATCCTGGTGGGCGCAGGTAGCCAGCTCAGGGCTCAGACTCGCCCATCCATCCTTCCGAGGTTGGTAAACTTGAGCACCCAGCTGCCTGCAAAATTACATTATAAACCTCCCCAGAGATGGCTTTCAGCACTATGGGGCGGGATATCAGCAGCATGCGGTGTGCTTTTTAATGTTTCTTTTGTTTTTGGCCTGATACATGAACACTCGAATCGTTCATCCTGTACGAGCTCCTTCTGCGTGCACAGTTAGATTAAGTGGAGACGGATGGAGGTGGATGAGTTCTTAATGTGCTGGGATCTTTCTGTTTTTAGGGAAATTCAGGTTTCCTTACTGGTGGGCAGGTTGGCCCACGGCAGAACCTGGAACCTTGTAGACCTGCCTGCCTGCCTACTCTGTAGTCTGTGGCTACAGATCTCAAAAAGGAAAAGGAAAAAAATGAAAGCAGCCAAAAAGAATATTTTTTTTAAAAAAAAAAAAAGTTAAAAAAGCAATTGCAGTTGTAATTTCGCTCTTTGATGCAAGAGCTCTGTTTGCTTTTCGTAAGAAAGGAGCTGAATCGACCAGACCATTTCTTAGCTGGGATTTTGTAGGGTTTGAGGGGTCACTGGAGACAAGACCTTGTCCCATGTACTCCCCCCCCCCTTGCTACCCAGCTGCTGTTCTGCAGATGATTCATCCTTGCTGCAAAAATTAATACTTCAAACACCTTGGTAGGCCAGTTTCCAGTTACCTACAAGGTGGGAGAAAAAGAGAACGGCCACGAAGCAAGGCCTTGTTATTATTTGTACGAATGTTCTGCAGAATAAAGGGGTACACTTGGGTTAATGTCCAAACTATGTGTCTCGGAGTTTACAGATGTGCGCTAGTCACGTATCGCTGACCTGATCTGTGTTCCTCATCTGGTTCGTATAGCTGACTTCTGCCTTCTTTTCTTAGGCTTAGCCTCCTCTCTCTTTGCTGTCTTAAATATACCCTCCTCCACGTCACCCCATTCCTGTTTTCTTTAATTCTTTTCACAACACATTCCTTATGTGAATAAAGCTCAGGGGCTTTTGATCTCCTTCCCTCCCTCCCTCCCTCCCTTCCTTCCAAATATTTTTAGCCCACCTTTCTCCTTAAAAGGAGAAAAGGGCAATATTTAAAAGCTAAAAAGGAGTGAGTGTACAAACATTAAAAGAGAATGAAACAAGTATTATATTAAATCCGTACTAAAAACACATTTAAAAACAACAGGGCACCACCGTCCATTTAAAGAACCCCACTCAGGCTGCTGGTCACGAAGGAAAAGCCTGCCTGAAGAGAAAGGTCTGTGTCTGCTTGTGGAAGGACGGCAAAGATGGAGCCAGCCTAGTTCCCAGTGGCAGGGAGTTCCAGAGTATGGGAGCAGCCGCAGCGAAGGCCTTCTCCCGGATCCCCACCAAGCATGCCTGTGAAACTTATAAGTTTCTTAATGTCTAACATGGCGAGCTAATACAGAAGGAGACTGTTTACCGAGCCTGGCTAGGCACCCCTCCGGCCGTCTTTTCGCAGTATTGCGAAAACAGCATTGTTGGCGCTTTGAGGAGCCCCCCCCCCCCCCCCGGGAAGGAAAGAGGAGGGCGGCTCAGGGAGAACACCTTCTCTTATTTCTAAAACTCTGCCCTGCCCTTGCTGAACACACCTCGGGACATTGCACGCACCAGCGATAATACTGTAGGGAAGCGGGGGAAGAGAAATCGAAGGCGCCGCGTCTAAGATGACACTGGGACCAAGGAGAAGAAGCCTGCCTTTCGAGGTGACTTTGGCTCAAGGGGAAGGCAACTCTGCACAATGGTTAGAGGCGCCGCCTTCTCCTGCCCCAGACCTCTGTGGAGTGTGGGGTGTCAAGATCTGGAGATCAGGCTGGCCCCCCTCTTTTCATCCTTCCACCGACCACCTGAAGACCCACCTTTTCAGGCAGGCTTTTAACCATCAGGACCGACTCCCCGCTTGCCATTTGTGACTCAAGATCATTTTTAATGTTTGCCTGCTTTGAATTATTCCGTTGTGTTTTAATGAGCATATAGTTTAATTGTTTTTTTTTTTAATGTTTAACTTACTCTGTCCTATTCTTTTAATATTGCAACCCACGTTGGCTCCCCTTATCGGAAGAAAGGCCGCCTATAAATAAAATGAATGAATAAATGTGGAACGGATGGGTGAACATCCACCCATATCAGAATGCTCTATGCATAATTTAAAAAATTAAACATTTAAGAGCAGCAGCAGGCACAATAACAGAGGAGCTGAAAGAGCGGCAGTCTTAAAAACGGCCGAGATGCAAGACAACCCTGGGCAAGCTTTGTAGCTCACCCTTCTCGGAATTGTCCCCGGCAACCCAGAGGGGGAATCGGTGGCCGCTCTAAAATCAAAGTTCCAGCAACCGGATGTTCGCGCCACGCTGCTAATGCGGGCACGGCCCCGTCGGCGCACAGCCCCGTCGGCCTTCTGCAAGGTTGTGAGAGCAAAAGGCAGGCGCACCAGCTTCGACAACCAAGTTTGACAGGTGCTCCATCTGCCCACCGTTTGCTGCTCCTCGGGAACATCAATACATCGCCGCGTTCGGAGGGGATCGGTGCACCACCGTTGCTGGTGACGTGCACTTTGGCTCGAGACGCATCGCTTTGACATGAATTGATTAAAACGCAAGCCTGTGCCATGGAAACCCCATTGCTTTTTATGACTGCGAGCGTAGACAGAGGTTGACGTACCGGCACAGTTAAATCAAAGCGTGTTTCCTTTGCCCGGCGTTTACGAGCTCAGGCATCTTTTCCTTCCTTCCGTTGATGATGGAGCATCGATATTTAGATGACTGCGATGTAGGTCTTACTGAACCATCTTTCGGTAGGCCCTCCTGCCCATTTTGCTTCCAAGGAGGTGAATAGCGTCGGAGAACAAATCCATCCATCTTTGCCTGTTCATATTCTCCAACGATAGACTTCGGTTTTCTCCTTTTTTTCTAAATGCTGCGGGGAAGTTCTGTAGGACCACTGTATCCACGGGGGATCGGTTCTAAACACCCCCCGCCCTGTGGATGCTGAAAAACTGAATAAAACATAAGGACATATGAGTTTTTAAAATATTAACCAAGTCATCCCCTGTTACAGATTTGATTCCTTTATATAAAAAGGCTGCTACCAGCTGGCGTGTAATGTACAGCCCAAATGTGGGATTTGGGAATGAATCTCAGGGCTATGATGGATCTGTCCCCCTTGACTGAGCATTAATGCTGTGTTTTAGAAACCATGGTCTGCGCAACCTCTCCGCTCCTTTCTTTAAGGCACCTCGTGGTGCAGGGGTTCAACTGCAGTCTTGCAGTCAAAACTCTGCTCACGACCCTGGGTTCAATCCCAGGTCGCCGTCTCAAGGTTCACTCAGCCTTCCATCCTTCCGAGATCAGTAAAATGAGGACCCAGCTTGCTGGGAACGGGGGCAGTGTGTATTGCTTAATTGTTTGTTTGTTTTTAATGGTTAACTTGCTATATTTTTGATTCTATTCTTTCAAATATTGTGAGCCGCCTTGGGTCTCCTTATTGGGAGGAGGGCGGCCTCCAAACAGGCAATGATATGTAGAGCGGTTTTGGGCGCGTAGGATGCTTCGTCCTGAGTTTTTGAAATGCGTTCTTTAAACGTTACTCCTTTTTCTTGATTTTGCCCGTTTCTGTTTGGTAAGCAGCACCCCTCCCCTCTCACCTTCTGTTCTGCCCATGTGCTCTTTCTGCAGCTGCCATTAATCTTGCAAAGCTGAAGTTGTTCAAGCAATACTACGTCATGGTAAGAGATTCGTCACACGGTGCGAACCAGGTTGGGACGCTGGCGCGGTTAACCCTTCGACACCCTTAAGCCTGCCTTTGCCCCACTTCCGAATGGCTCTCAGTTGTTGTTTGTTGAATTCAATTTCAATTGCTTTTTAAAAATAAGTAGAATATTTAATTTAATTTTAAATTTTAATTTGCGTACCGCCCCATTAGTGCAGCTGCCGCACTTTGGACGGTTTGCAATCAGCGAAAGCAACAGTATAATAAAACGCAAAAGGACGATCCACGTATCAAGTGGCGGAACTCTGAAATGAAATACGGCGTGGGCAGATGCACATAAAGAGCAACCCCCTCAAAAAAAAACCACAAACCCTCAGATCATGCGGAGTTGCTGAAAGAAGGCCCCTCTCTACAGCAGAGTTTTCAAAGATGGGTTGAAAGAGGGGAGGGGGGAAACAGGCGCACTTGGGTTCCATCACGTTGGAGCCAACACAGAAGAGGCCCTATGTCTACAAGAAGATTTCTCTTGGCCTCCCTTGGAGCAGCTACCCGGAGGATCGTGGCCAGGGCGGGCGGGCGGTAAACAAAGATCTGTCTCAGATGCCGGCCTGCCTTCTTTCCGGCTCCGAGAAACCGTTGGTGAGATGCTGGGGGCCGGCGTTCCAGTTTGATATTTGAAGGCTAACTCTCTCCTCTTCCTCTGCCCCCAGATCGTGTGTTATATTTACTTCACACGGATCATCACCATCCTCATCAAAATCGCCGTTCCGTTCCAGTGGAAATGGCTCTATCAGGTACCAGCCGCCCCCACGAGTTCTCCTTTCAAAGCCGTGGCTAAACGTTAAAATATAGATCTTAGCAAAGCTTTCTGCTGCGTGCAGCAAAATCGGTCTCTCGGAAGGCGGTGTTCTCCATTTCCGTGGTTATTACATAGATTTCAAGCTTGGCCTTTTATTTATTTTGTTCGAAAGACGGGTGGCTAGGTCTTTTTGGCGTTTTTTTTCTTTCCCTGCTCTGCTTTCTTCGGTGGGGCTGCTGGGTTTTAGACACGATGAGTAAAACATAATTGGTTTATTGATCTCGGAGCGCACATACCCGAGAAACGTCCTTCAGGCCATCATCAAGAACGCCGGAAGGGACAGGGAAAATACGGTGGCTTGCCTTTCGGGCTGCAGCGCCAGAAAACCCATCAAACTTACAGAATCAACAGTGAGAACACCCCCAAATTTGGAAGATAGAAAACAGTGGGCTATATTACAGAATCTTTTATGCAGCATTTAAAAACTGTATTATAATTACAACATAATGGTCTACACTGAGCATCGTAAAAGGTATATATCCCCCCTCATGCCTTCCATTTTCGGTTGCAGCTGCTGGACGAAATGGCCACGCTGGTG
>JBAJHW010000169.1:0-44753 GCA_037013535.1 Intellagama lesueurii | reverse complement strand
ATCTTTCATTCTAGCTTTCATGCCTCCTCTCATTCTATCTTTACTTTCTTTATTTCCTTCTTTCTTGATATCTTTCATTCTAGCTTTCACACCTTCTCACATTCTATCTTCAGTTTCCTTCTTTCTTTCTTGTTTCCTTTCATTCTAGCTTTCATAGCTTCTCTCATTGTATCTTTCGTTTCTTTCTTTCTTTCTTGATATTTTTCATTCTAGCTTTCATACCTTTTCTCATTCTATCTTTATTTTCTTTCTTTCTTGATATCTTTCTTGATATCTTTCATACCTTCTCTCATTCTATCTTTACTTTCTTTATTTCCTTCTTTCTTGATATGTTTCATTCTAGCTTTCATACTTTCTCTCATTCTATCTTTAGTTTCTTTATTTATTTATTTCTTGCTATCTTTCATTCTAGCTTTCATACCATCTCTCATTCTATCTTTAGTTTCTTTCTTTCTTTCTTTCTTTATTTCTTGATATCTTTCATTCTAGCTTTCATAAAATCTCTCATTCTTCCTATAGTTTCTTTCTTTCTTTCTTTCTTTCTTTCTTTCTATCTTTCTTTCTTGATATCTTTCCTTCTAATTTTCATACCTTCTCTCATTCTATCTTAGTTTCTTTCTTTCTTTCTTTATTATTTTTTTCTTTCTTGATATCTTTTCATTCTAGCTTTCATACCATCTCTCATGCTTCCTTTAGTTTCTTTCTTTCTTTCTTTCTTTCTTTCTTTCTTTCTTTCTTTCTTTCTTTCTTTCTTTCTTTCTTTCTTTCTTGATACCTTTCATTCTAGCTTTCATACCTTCTCTCATTCTTCCTTTAGTTTCTTTATTTCCTTCTTTCTTGATATCTTTCAATCTAGCTTTCATACCTTCTCTCATTCTTTCTTCAGTTTCCTTCTTTCTTTCTTGATACCTTTCATTCTAGCTTTCATACCTTCTCTCATTCTATCTTTAGTTCTTCATTTCCTTCTTTCTTGATATCTTTCATTCTAGCTTTCATACCTACTCTTTTTCTATCTGTAGTTTCTTTCTTTCTTTCATTCTAACTTTCATACCTTGTCTCATTCTATCTTTCGTTCTTTCTTGGTATCTTTCATTCCAGCTTTCATACCTTCTCTCATTCTATCTTTAGTTTATATCTTTCTTTCTTTATATCTTTCATTCTAGCTTTCATACCTTCTCTCATTCTATCTTTACTTTCTTTATTTCCTTCTTTCTTGATATCTTTCATTCTAGCTTTCATACTTTCTCTCATTCTATCTTTTAGTTTCTTTCTTTATTATTTCTTGATATCTTTCATTCTAGCTTTCATACCATTTCTCATTCTATCTTTTGTTTCTTTCTTTCTTTCTTTCTTTCTTTCTTTCTTTCTTGATATCTTTTATTCTAGCTTTCATACCATCTCTCATTCTTCCTATAGTTTCTTTCTTTCTTTCTTGGTATCTTTCCTTCTAATTTTCATACCTTCTCTCATTCTTTCTTTAGTTTCTTTCTTTCTTTCTTTCTTTCTTTCTTGATATCTTTCATTCTAGCTTTCATACCATCTCTCATTCTTCCTTTAGTTTCCTTCTTTCTTTCTTTCTTTCTTTCTTTCTTTCTTTCTTTCTTTCTTTCTTTCTTTATTTTTTTCTTTCTTGATATCTTTCATTCTAGCTTTCATACCATCTCTCATTCTTCCTTTAGTTTCTTTCTTTCTTTCTTTCTTTCTTTCTTTCTTTCTTGATATCTTTCATTCTAGCTTTCATACCATCTCTCATTCTTCCTTTAGTTTCTTTATTTCCTTCTTTCTTGATATCTTTCAATCTAGCTTTCATACCTTCTCTTATTCTTTCTTCAGTTTCCTTCTTTCTTTCTTGATACCTTTCATTCTAGCTTTCATAGCTTCTCTCATTCTATCTTTAGTTTCTTTATTTCCTTCTTTCTTGATATCTTTCATTCTAGCTTTCATACCTACTCTTTTTCTATCTTTAGTTTCTTTCTTTCTTTCTTTCATTCTAACTTTCATACCTTCTCTCATTCTATCTTTCGTTCTTTCTTGGTATCTTTCATTCCAGCTTTCATACCTTCTCTCATTCTATCTTTAGTTTCTTTCTTTCTTTCTTACTCTCATTCGTTCATTCGTTTGTTCTTCCTTACTTCCGTACTTTCATTCTTTCTTTCTTTCTTTCTTCCTTCCTGGCTTCCTTCCTCCGTCATTTCTTATTTTCTTTCTTTCTTTCCTACTTTCTTTCCTCTGTTCGTTCTTTCTATCTTTCTTCCATTCTTTCTTTCAATCTTTCTTTCGTTCTTTCTTTCTTCTTTCTTTCTTTCATTCTTTCTTTCTTCCTTCCTTCCTTCCTTACTTACTTCCTTACTTCCTTAATTCATTCTTTCCTTCTTCCATTCTTCCTTTCTTCCTTTCTTGCATTGTATCTTTTTTTCTTTCTTTATTCGTTTACTTATTTACTTCTCTATTTCTTTCCGTCCTTCCTTCTTCCCTTCCTTCCTTCCTCCCTTCCTTCCTTCATTCCTTCCTTCATTTCTCATTTTCTTTCTTTCTTTTCTCCTTCCTTTCATCCTTCCTTCTTATCTCTTACCTCTCTTACATTTTTCATTCCTTCTTAACTTCTTTTTTTCTCTTCTTTTCCGTTCTACCTTTCCTTCCTTCCTTCCTTCCTTCCTTCCTTCCTTCCTTCCTTCCTTCCTTCCTTCCTTCCTTCCTTCCTTCCTTCCTTCCTTCCTTCCTTCCTTCCTTCCTTCCTTCTTTCTTTCTTTTATTCTTTCTCTCTTTTTCTTTCTTTCTTTCCTTACTTCCTTCATTTGTTAGTTTCTTTTTTCCTTTCTCTCTTTCTTTCTTTCATTCATTCTTCCTTTCTGTCTTTCTTTCTTCATTCCTTCTTTCCTTCCTTCCTTTCTTTCCTTCCTTCTTTCTTTCCTCTGTTCTTTCTTTCTATCTTTCTTTCATTCTTTCTTTCAATCTTTCTTCCGTTCTTTCATTCTTCCTTTTCTTCATTCCTTATTTCTCTGTTTCTTTCCTTCCTTCTTTCTTTCTTCTGTTCTTTTTTTCTTCATCTTCCTTTCTTTCTTTCTTTCCTTCTTTCTTTCCTCTGTTCTTTCTTTCTAACGTTCTTCATTCCTTCCTTCCTTCCTTTCTTCCTTCCTTCCTTCCTTCCTTCCTTCATTTCAATGTTGATTTCTTTCTTTCTTTCTTCCTTCCTTTTGCTCATTCGTTTCTTCGTTCCTTCTTCCTTCCTAGCGTACTTTCTTTCGTTCTTTCCTTCTTCCATTCTTTCTTACTTCCTTCCTTCCCTCCTTTCTTTCTTTTGTTCTTTCTTTCTTTTCTTCCTTTCGTCATTTCTTAGTTTAATTAAATAATTATTGATTGATTGATTGATTGATTTCTTTATTTCATACCTTCCTTCCATCCTTCCGTCCTTCCTTCCTTCATTCCTTCCTTTTTTTCTTTTTTCTTTCTTTCTTTCCTACTTCCATTCTTTCCATCTTTCTTTCGTTCATTCATTTCTTCGTCCATTCTTCCTTCCTTTCTTCCATACTTTCTTTCGTTCTTTCCTTCTTCCATTCTTGCATTCTTTTTTTCTTTCTTTCTTTCATTCATTCTTTTCTTTCTTTCATTCTTTCTTTCTTTCCTTTCGTTCTTCATTTCTTAGTTTATTTCTTGGTTTCTTTCTTCTTTCTTTCTTTTTCTCTTTCCTTCCTTCCTTGCTTCCTTCCTTCCTTCACTTCTTAGTTTCTTTCTTTATTTCCTTCTATTTTTCTATCTTCCTTCCTTCCTTTCTTCCATCCTTCCTTTCTTCTTTCCTTCCTTCCTTCTTTCCTTCTATCCTTCCTTCCTTCCTTCCATCCTTCCGTCCTTCCTTCCGTCCTTCCTTCCATCTTTATTCCTTCCTTCCTTCCTTCCTTCCTTCCTTCCTTCCTTCCTTCCTTCCTTCCTTCCTTCCTTCCTTCCTTCCTTCCTTCCTTCCTTCCTTCCTTCCTTCCTTCCTTCCTTCCTTCCTTCCTTCCTTCCTTCCGTACTTTGTTTTATTCTTTCCTTCTTCCATTCTTTCTTTCTTACGTGCTTGCATTTTTCTTTCTTTCTTTCCTTCCTTCTTTCATTTATTAGTTTCTTTCTTTCTTTTTTTATTTTTTCTGTTCTCTCATTCTATCTTTTTTCTTCCAGTCTTTCTTTCTTACTTTCTATCTTTCTTTCTTCCGTACTGTCTTACTTCTGTTCCTCCATTATTTCCTTCCTTCCTTCCTTTATTCCTTCCTTTCTTCCTTCCTTGCTTCCTTCCTTCCATCCTTCCTTCCTTCCTTCCTTCCTTCTTTCTTTCTCTCTCTCTCTTTCAGTCCTTCCTTCCTTCCTTCATTTCTTAGTATCTTCCTTCCTTCCTTCCTTCCTTCCTTCCTTCCTTCCTTCCTTCCTTCCTTCCTTCCTTCCTTCCTTCCTTCCTTCCTTCCTTCCTTCCTTCCTTCCTTCCCTCCTTCCTTCCTTCCTTCCTTTCTTTGTTGATTTCTTTCTACATTTCTTTCTTTCTTCCGTTCTTTCTTTCTTTCCATCTCTCCCTCTTTCTTTCTTTCTTTCTTTCTTTCATACCTTCTTTCCATCCATCCTTCCTTCCTTACTTTATTATTTCTTTCTTACTTCCATTCTTTCATTCTTTCTTTCGCTCATCTCGTTCATTCGTTCATTCGTTCGTTCTTTTTTTCTTTCCTTCCGTACTTTCTTCGTTCTTTCCTTCTTCCATTCTTTTTTCTTCCATTCTTGTATTCTTTCTTTCTTTCTTTCTTTCTTTCTTTCTTTCTTTCTTTCTTTCTTTCTTACTTTCTTTCTTTCATTGATTCTTTCTTTCGTTCGTTCCTTCCTTCATTACTTAGTTTAATTCTTTCCTACCTTTCTTCTTTCTTTCTTTCTTTCTTTCTTTCTTTCTTCCTTCCTTCCTTCCTTCCTTCCTTCCTTCCTTCCTTTATTCCTTCCGTCCGTCCTTCCTTCCTTCCTTCCTTCTTTCCGTACTTTGTTTCGTTCTTTCCTTCTTCCATTCTTTCTTTCTTCCGTGCTTGCATTTCTTTCATTCTTTCTTTCTTTCCTTCCTTACTTCTTTCTTTCTTCTGTTCTTTCTTTCTTTTTTTTCTTCCAGTCTTTTTTCTTTCTATCTTTCTATCTTTCTATCTTTAATTCTTTCTTTCCTCTGTTCTTTCTTTCAAATCTTTCTTTCTTCCGTTCTTTCTTTCTTCTATTTCTCCATTCATTCATTCCTTCCTTCCTTACTTCATTCCCTCCCTCCTTCCATCCTTCTTTCTTCCTTTCTTTCATTCTCTCTCTCTCTTTCTTTCCTTCCTTCCGTCATTTCTTTGTTGATTTCTTTCTTTCCTACTTCCAATCTTTCTTTCTTTCTTTCGCTCATTCGTTTGTTCCTTCGTTCTTCCTGCCTTCCTTCCCTACTTTCTTTCGTTCGTTCCTTCTTCCATTATTTCTTTCTTCTGTTCTTGTATTCTTTCTCTTTCTTTCTTTCTTTCTTTCTTTCTTTCTTTCTTTCTTTCTTTCATTCCTTCGTTCGTTCGTTCGTTCTTTCCTTTCTTCCTTAATCCTTTCTTTCTTTCTTTCTCTCTTTATTTATTTCTTTACTCTGTCCTTTCTTTCTTTCCTGCTTTCTTTACTCCCTCCTTTACTTTTTTCTTCCTTCCTTCCTTCCTTCCTTTCTATTTTTCTCTCTCTCTCTCTTTCTTTCTTTCTTTATTCCCTTCGCTCTTTCTTTCTTTATCTAACTCGGTTCTTTCTCTCCCTATCTCTCTCTATCTCTTTCTTTCTTTCTTTTTCTTTCTTTCTCTCTTTCTGTATTTCATTCCTTCTTTCTTTCTTTCTTTACTCCATCATTTCTATCTTTCTTTCTTTACTCCGTCCTTTCTTTCTTTCTTTCTTTCTTTCTTTCTTTCTTTCTTTCTTTCTTTCTTCTTTCTTTCTTTCTTTCTTTCTTTCTTTCTTTCTTTCTTTTCATTCTATCTTACTTTTTTTACTCCATCCTTTCATTCTTAATACCTTTCTTTCTTTAATCCATACTTTCTTTCTTTCCTTCTGTCTTTTTTCTTTCTTTATTTCTTTTCTTTCTCACTTTCTTTCTGTCCTTCCCTCCTTCTTTTTTCCTTTCTTCCTTTTATTCTCTCTTTCTTTCCTCCGTCCGGTCTATCTTCCTTCCTTCCTTGCTTTCTTTCTTTCTTTCTTTCTTTCTTTCTTTCTTTCTTTCTTTCTTTCTTTCTTTCTTCTTTCTTTCTTTCTTTGCTCCGTTCTGTCTTTCTTTCTTTCTTTTTTCTGTCTCTTTTCTTTCTTTATTCCATTCTTTCTTTCTTCTTTCTTTGCTCCATCAGTCCTTTCCTTATTTCTTTCTTTCTTTCTTTTGTTCTTTCTTTCTTTCTTTACTCCGTACTTTCTGTCTCTCTTTCTTTGTTTCTTTCTTTACTTCGTCCTTTCATTCTTTCTTTCTTCCTTCCTTCCTTTCTTTCTGTTTCTTTAGTCCGTCCAGTCCTTCTTTCTTTCTTTCTTTCTTTGTTTCTTTGCTCCTTTTTTTTTTTCTTTCTTTCTTCACTCCATACTTTCTTTCTGTATTTCTTTCTTTCTTTACTCCATCCTTTCTTTCTTTCTTTCTTTCTTTGCTCCGTCCTTTCTTTCTTTCTGTTTGTCTGTCTTTCTGTCTTTACTCCGTCCTTTCATTCATTCTTTCTTTCTCTCTTTCTTTCTTTCTTTCTTTATTCCTTCCTCTTTTTCTTTCTTTCTTTCTTTAATCCATCCTTTTCTTTTTTCTTTCTTTCTTTCCTTCTTTCTTTGCTCCGTTCTTTCTTTCTTTCTTTCTTCCTTTCTTTCTTCACTCCGTACTTTCTTTCTATATTTCTGTCTTTCTTTTTTTTCTTTCCTTCTATCTTTCCTTCTTTTTTCTTTTTTCTATCTTTATATCTTTCTTTCTTTATTCCCTTCTCTCTTTCTTTCTTCTAGCTCCGTTCTTTCTCTCACTATCTCTGTCTTTCTTTCTTTTTCTTCCTTCCTTCCTTCCTTCCTTCGTAACTTCCTTCCTTTCTTTTTTATTCCTTTCTTTCATTCTTTCTTTCGTTTGTTCTTTCTTTCCTTATTTCCTTCATCCTTTCTTTCTTTATTTATATCTTCCTTCCTTCTTTCCTATCTTTCTTTCTTTCTTTCATTTTTTTCTTACATATTTTCTTTGTCCTTTCTTTCTTTCTTTCTTTCTTTACCTCCTCTTCTTTCTTTCTTTCTTTCTTTACTCCGTACTTTCCTTTCTTTCTTTCTTTCTTTCTTTACTCCGTACTTTCCTTTCTTTCTTTCTTTCATTCTTTCTTTGCTATGTCCTTTCTTTCTCTCTTTCTTCCTTGCTTTCTGTTTCTTTCTTCCTTCCTTCCTTTCTTTTTATTTGTTTTTTTCCTTCCTTCTTTCATTTGTTCTTTCTTTCCTTCCTTCCATCGTTCTTTATTTATTTATTTATTTCTTCCTTCCTTTCTTTCTGTATCTCCTTCATTACTTCATCCTTCCTTCCTTCATTCCTTCCTTTGTTCCTTCCTTCCTTCCTTCCTTTCTTTACTCCATCCTTTAATTCCTTCTTTCTTTCTTCCTTTCCTCCGTCCTGCCTTTCTTTCTTTCTTCCATTCTTTCTTTCTTCTTTCTTTGCTCCTTCCGTCCTTTCAATCTTTCTTTCTTCCTTCCTTTCTGCCTTTCTTTTTCTTTAGTCCATCCTGTCCTTCTTTCTTTTTTTAAAAAAATTTTTTTTCTTTATTTTAAATTTAAACAAAAACATATAACATACAAACTAAAATATAATTTAACTGTGTTCCCCACCACCATATGCGGGACCTCTTGCCATAATCTTCCTCTTCCTTATTCTTCTTCTTCTTCCTCTTCTTCTATTGTCCTCTTCTCCAAAACTGCATTGATTCTTGATATGGAGCTTTCCCTTTTCCTCTTATTAATACATATTCCAAAAATCTCCCCCATATGTCATAAAAGTTATTTTTTTTCAACTCTCCTTTCTTAACCTTTAAGTTACAAGTTAATTTATCATTTATTGCTATATTCCATATTTCTTTATACCATTCTTCAATTTGCAATTCAACTTTTGATTTCCATTGCCTAGCTATAATCAATCTAGCTACTGTTAATAAGTTGGTTATCAATTCTTTAGTCATTTTTGTCATATTCCACATTCTCAAATATTGATAACAAAGCAATCTCAGCATTAAATTCTATATCTTTTTCACATATATAGCTTAATTCTTTAAAAATTTGTTTCCAAAATCTTTGCACTTTTTCACATTCCCACCACATATGAAAGTATGTACCAATTTCCTTCTCACATTTCCAACAGACATTCAGATGATTGGCATTAATTTTATTTAATTTTGACGGTGTTAAATACCATCTTAAACTAAGTTTAAAAAATTTTTCCTTTATTCTTACTGACATAAATCTTAACACCCTCATTTTCCATATCATCCTCCATTCTTCTTCATTTATTCTTTTCCCAATATCTTGCTCCCACACTATTTTTAATCCTTCTTTCTCACTTTCCTCTTCCTCTAAATTAAGAAGAAGTAAGTAAATTTTGCTCACAGTACCTTTCACTGAGTCAGTCATCCGAATGTCCTTATATGACAATAACAATTGTTCGTACTTTGTATATTCTCTACCTTTATTATATTTATTTACCCATTCATCAGTCCATCTTTTTAATTGTATATAATTCAACCATGAAATGCTCCTACTCTGAAGAGTTTGTTTCATTTGATCTATCGATCTCATTTTATACAACCAATCTTTCAATCTAATCACTTTCTTTTCTTTAAATAGATCCACATACACTTTCATATTGGTAGGAAAAATTTTCTATTTCTGTCACTAATCCAAGTGGGGAATATGATGAACATAAATTCTTTTTGCACTTATACCATATATTTAACAATGTCTTTAAAAATGGGTTATTAATTTCCCTTATTTTATCTTTCTTAATTATACCAAATAAATATTTTTCTATATCTGCCTGTAATTCTGATGATTCCATCTCCCACCAAATTAGCCTTTCTGGATTATATATAATTTCCTCCAATAAACCTCAATTGGTTAGCCAAATAATAATTTTTTATATTTGGTAAACCTATACCACCTTTTTGCTTTGTTCTATACCAATACTTTTTATTTATTCTGGATCTCCTTCCCTTCATTACAGTACTTATTAATTATTCCTTGCCAAATTTCAAATCATCCTCTGTTAACTGTATTGGTAACATTCTAAATAAAAAATTAATTTTTGGTAAGATTTTCATTTTTATCAGTGCAATCCTTCCAAACCAAGATAGTTTAAAGTTACTGTATTCCTGTAATTTGTTTTTAATCACTTCCTTTAGTTTATTATAATTATATTCCTTTATTTTTTGAATATTTTTTGCTAGATCTATTCCTAAATATTTAATTGATTTACATAATCTGAAATCATATTTTTCAGCCACACCTTTCTTGTTCTACTCTATTATGATTAAATAACATTAATTCAGATTTTTGCCAATTTACACATAATCCAGTTATTCTTCCAAATTTTTCTAAATGAGTTCTAATTTTATCTACACATTCTAACAGGTTTTTCACTGTCAACAAGGAATTCATCAGCAAATAAATTAATCTTATTTTATTCTTTTTCCCCATAACCTTCGATTGAATCATCATTCCTTATTACATTTGCCAACATTTCAATAATCAAACAAAACAGAACTGGAGAAAGAGGGCAACCTTGTCTAGTGCCTCGGCCTAAAGCTATTTGTTCTGTAATCCCATCATTAACTATTACTACAGAGGTATTCTCCAGATATAATTGATCTATTACCCCCTAAATTTCTTTCCAAAACCCCAACCT
This sequence comes from Intellagama lesueurii, assembly GCA_037013535.1. Lineage (NCBI taxonomy): Eukaryota > Metazoa > Chordata > Lepidosauria > Squamata > Agamidae > Intellagama > Intellagama lesueurii. The sequence continues at coordinate 34,876 of JBAJHW010000169.1, read as the reverse complement.
TTTAACAAAATCTTTAATGTTGGCCATTCCCACGCAATCAAATGCCTTAAATATATCTAATGATAAAATACCTGCCTTCAATTTGTCTTTTTCTATATTGTATAAAATATTCAATACCCTCCTAGTCAAATTCTCCATTTGTCTACCCTTTAAAAAAACCATTCTGATCCTCTTTAATATATTTTATAATAAATTTATTAATCCTATTCGCAAGTATTGCAGTAAAAATCTTTGCATCTTGATTTAATAGTGAAATGGGTCTATATGAACTTGGGTCTGTTAAGTCTTTATTAGACTTTGGGATAAGAGTTATTAATGAATGTTTCCAAGAATCTGGTATTCTCTCTCCTTCCAATATTTCATTATAGAGCACTTTTAACTTAGGGATCAATATTGGTTTAAAAGTTTTATAATATTCTGATCCTAAACCGTCAAAACCTGGAGTTTTACCATTTTTTAATTTATTAATAATCTCTATAATCTCTTCCTCTTTTATCTCTTTATCTAAATCCTTCTTTCTTTCTTTCTTTCTTTCTTCACTCCATCCTTTCCTTCTTTGTTTGTTTCTTTGCTCCATCCTTTCTTTCTTTCTTTCTTTCTTTCTTTCTTTCTTCCTTCCTTTCTTTTTCTTTAGTCCGTCCTGTCCTTCTTTCTTTCTTTCTTCTTCCTTTCTTTCTTTCTTTCTTTCTTTCTTTCTTTCTTTCTCCATCCTTTCTTTCTTTGTTTGTTTCTTTGCTCCTTTCTTCTTTCTTTCTTTCTTTCTTTCTTCACTCCGTACATTCTTTCTGTATTTCTTTTTTACTTTCTTTACTCCATCCTTTCTTTCTTTCATTCATTCTTTGCTCCATCCTTTCATTCATTCTTTCTTTCTTTCTTTCTTTCATTCCTTCCTTTCTCCTTTCTATCTTTTTTCTTACCTCCTTTCTTTTTCTCTTTCTTTCTTTCATTCTTTCATTGTTTTGTTCGTTCGTTCTTTCCTTCCTTCTTTCTTTTTTCTTTCTTTCTTTCTTTCTTTCTATCTTTCTTTCTTTCTTTCTTTCTTCCCCCATCCTTTCTTTCCTTCGTTCTTACGTACTTTCGTTCTTTCGTTCTTTCGTTCTTTTGTTCTTTTGTTCTTTCTCTCTTTCTTTCTCTTTCTCCTCTTTCTTTCTTTCTTTCTTTCGTCCTGTCATTCTTTCATTCTTTCCTCCATTCTGTCTTTCTTTCTTTCTTTACTCCGTCCTATCCTTCTTTCTTTCTTTCCTTCTTTCTTTTCTTTCTTCCTTTATTTTTTTCTTACTTTATTTCTTTCTTTCCATTTTTCTTCCTTCTTTCTTTCTTTCTCTTCTTCTTCTTCTCTTTCTTTCTTTCTTTCTTTCTTACTTACTTCCTTTTTTACTCCGTCCTTTCATTCTTTTTTTCTTTCTTTCCTTCTTTTTGTTCTTTCTTTCCTTTTTTCTTTCTTACTTTCTTTAATCCATCAATTCTTTCTTTCGTACTTTCTTTACTCCGTCCTTATTTCTTTCTTTCTTTCTTTCTTTACTCCGTCCTTTCATTCTTTCTTTCTTTCTCTCTCTTTTTTCATTTTAATTCCTTCTATTCTTTCTTTCTTTCCTTCATTCTTTTTACCTTTCTTCTTTCTCACCTTTTTTCCTTGTTCTGTTCTTTCTTTCCCTCTTTCTTTCATTCTTCATTCCTTTCTTTCTTTCTCTCTCCTCTTTCTTTCTTTCTTCCAATCTTTCTTTCTTTCTTTCTTTTTTCCCTCCTTCCATTCTTTTTTTCTAACCTTCTGTCTTTCCTTCTTCACTCCTTTCTATAATTTGTTTCTTCTTTCTTTCCTTCTTTCCTTCCTTCCTTCCATTCTTCCTCCCTCCCTCCCTTCCTTACTTCCATCCTTCCTTCTTTCCTTCGTAATTTCATTCATTCATTCATTCATTCATTCATTCATTCATTCATGCTTTCTTTCTTTCTTATTTTCTTTCTTTCCTTCCTTCTTCCTTTCTCTCTCTCTTTCTTTTTTCTTTCCTTCTTCCTTCCCTCTTTAAATACATTTTCATTTATTTCTTTCGTTTTTTCTTTCTTTCGTTCTTTCTTAATTTCTTTTTTCCCTCCTTTCTACAATTTGGTTCTTCTTTCTTTCTTTCTTTCTTTCCTTCCTTCCTTCCGTCCTTCATTCCTTCCTTCCTTCCTTCCTTCCAACCATCCTTCCTTCCTTCCTTCATTCTTTCTTTCTCTCTTTCCTTCCTTCCTTTTATCCTTCATCCTTTTTTTCTTTACTTCCTTATTTCATCCTTATCTTCCTTCCTTCCTTCATCCTTTCTTTCTTTCTTTCTTCTTATTTTCTTTCTTTCTTACTTACTTTTTTTACTCCGTCCTTTCATTCATTCATTCATTGATTCTTTCTTTCTTTCTTTCTGTCTTTTTTTCTTCTTTCCTTCCTTCCTTCCTTCCTTCTTCCTTCCTTCCTTTCATTCTTTCTTCTTTCTTTCTTTCTTTCTGTTGTTCTTTCTTCTGTTCTTTCTTTCATTCATTCTTTCTTTCTCTTTTTCATTCTTTCTTTTTGTCTGTCTTTCCCTCTTTCTTTCTTTCTTCATTCCATTCTTTCTTTCGCACTCTCTCTCTTTCTTTTCTTCCATTCTTTTATTTCTTTTTTTCCTCCTTACATTCTTTCTTTCTTGCCTTCTTTCTTTCCTTCTTCCCCTCCTTTCTACAAGTTGTTTCTTCTTTCTTTCCTCCTTCCTTCCTTCCTCCCTCCCTCCCTACCTCCCTCCCTCTTTCCCTCCCCTCCCTCCCTCCCTCCCTCCCTTTCTTCCTTCCATCCTTCCTTCCTTCCTTCCTTTCTCTCTCTCTTTCTTTCATTCTTTCTTTTTTCTTTCTCTTTCTTTCTTTATTACATTATTTCTTTATTAATTCCATTTCTTTCTTCCGTCGTTCCTTCCTTCCTTTCTTTATTACTTTCTTTATTCCTTCCTTCCCTTCTTTTGTTCTTTAATTCTTTCTCTTCCTTCCATTCTTTCTTTTTTCTTTCTTTCTCTCTCTCTGTATTTCTTTCTTTTGTTCTTCTGTTCTTTCTTTCTTCCTTTCATTCCTTCTTTTTCACCATTTTTCTTCGGTTCGTTTGCTCTTTCCTTCTTTCTTCGTTCCCTTCTATCTTTCCTTCTATCTCCTTCTATTTTCTTTCTTTCTTTCTCTCTTTCCTTCCTTCCTTCCTTAATTCCTTCCTTGTTTCCTTTCTTCCTTCCTTCCTCCCTCCCTCCCTCCTTTCCTTCCTTCCAACCATCCTTCCTTCCTTCCTTCCTTCCTTCCTTCCTTCCTTCCTTTCTTTCTTTTTTCTTTCTCTTTCTTACTTTATTCCATTCTTCCTTCCTTCTTTTCTTCCTTCCTTCCTTTCTTTATTCCTCCCTTCCTTCCTTCTGTTCTTTAATTCTTTCTTCCTTCCGTTCTTTCTTTCTTACCTTCTTTCTTTCCTTCTTCCCTCCTTTCTACAATTTGGTTCTTCTTTCTTTCTTTCCTTCCTTCCTTCCTTCCTTCCTTCCTTCCTTCCTTCCTTCCTTCCTTCCTTCCTTCCTTCCTTCCTTCCTTCCTTGCTTCCTCCCTCCCTCCCTCCCTCCCTCACTTCCTACTTTCCTTCTTTCCTTCCTTCTTTCCTTACTTCCTACCTTCCTTCCTTCCAACCATCCTTCCTTCCTTCCTTTCTTTCATTTTTTCTTTTTTCTCTTTTTCTTTCTCTTTCTTTCTGTATTCCATTCTTTCTGCTTGCCTTCCTTCCTTCCTTCCTTCCTTCCTTCCTTTATTCCTTCCTTTATTCCTTCTCTTTTTTAATTCTTTCTTTCTTCCGTTCTTTCTTTTCTCTTTCTTTCTTTCTCCTCTCTATTTCTTTCTTTTGTTCTTCCGTTCTTTCTTTCTTGCTTGCTTTTTCTCTTCCTTACATTCCTTCTTTTTATCATTTTTCTTCGGTTCGTTTGCTCTTTCCTTCTTTCTTCCTTCCCTTCTATCTTTTCCACTATCTTACTTTCTATTTTTCTTTCTTTCTCTTTCCTTCCTTCTTTCCTTAATTCCTTCCTTCCGTCTTTCTTTTTTTGTTTCTTTCCTTCATTCGTTCTTTCTTTCTCTCTTTTGTTCTTTTCTTCATACATTCTTTCTTTCTCTCTCTCTCTTTCTTTCTTTCCTTCCTTCTTTCTTTCTATTTTTCTCTCCATTCTTTCCTACACACTTTCCTTCCTTTGTTCGTTCGTTCTTTCCCTCTTTCCTTCCTTCCTTCCTTTTATCCTTCATCCTTTCTTTCTTTACTTCCTTATTTCTTCCTTATCTTCCTTCCTTCCTTCTTCATTTCTCTTTCTTTCTTCTTATTTTCTTTCTTTCTTTCTTTCTTTTACTCTGTCCTTTCATTCATTCATTCATTCATTCATTCTTTCTTTCTTTCCTTTTTTCTTTCTTTCTTTTCTCCATCCTTTCTTTCTTTCTTTCCTTCCTTCCTTTGTCCTTTCTTTCTCTCTCTTTCTTACTTTCTTTATTTCATTCTTTCTTTCTTTCTCTTTTAATATTTTTTTCTTTCTTTCTTTCTTTCTTTCTTTCTTCCATCCTTCATTTCTTTCTTTCTTTCCTTCCTTCTTTCTTTCTTTACTCCGTCCTTTCTTTCTTTCTTTCTTTCTCTCTTTCTTTCTTATTTTCTTTCTTACTTTCTTTCTCTTTTTTTTACTCCGGCCTTTCATTCTGTCTTTCCTTCTTTCTTTCTTTCTTTATCTATACTTTCTTTCTTTCTCTCTTTCTTTTCGCTTTCTTAATGTGTTTCTTTCCTTCCTTCCTTCCTTTCTTTCTTTCCTTCTTTCTTTCTTTACTCCATCCTTTCTTTCTTTCTTCCTTCCTTTCTTAGTCCTTTCTCTTTTTCTCTCTCTTTCTCTCTCTCTCTTCCTTCCTTTCCTTACTCCGTCCTTTCATTCTTTATTTCTTTCTTTATTTATTTATATATTTATTTCCTCCATCCTTTCTTTCTTTCCGTCTTTTCTGCGTCCTTTCTTTCTTTCTTTCTTTACTCTGTCCTTTCTTGCTTTCTTTCGTCCTTTCTTTCATTCTTTCCTTTCTTCCTTTGCTCGTTTTTCTTTTTCTAGCTCCCCTCTTTCTCTCTCTCTCTTTCTTTCTTTCATTTTTTCTTTCTTTCTTCCCTCCTTCCTTTCTTTTTTATTCCTGTATTTCGTTATTTTTTTTGTTCTTTCTTTCCTTTCTTCCTTCTTTTGTCTATTCTTTCTTTCTTTCTTCTTTCTTTCTTTATTTCTTTTTGTACTCTGTCTTTTCATTCTTTCTTTCTTTCTTTCTTTTTCTTTCCTAGTTTCTTTCTTTCCTCTCTTCCTTCACTCTTCCTTCCTTCCTTCCTTCCTTCCTTCCTTTCCTTCCTTCCTTTCTCCTTTCTTTCTTATTTTATTTCTTTCTTTCTAATTTTTTACTCCATCCTTTCATTCTTTCTGTCCTTCTTTCTTTCTCTCTTTCTTTTCTCTATCCTTTCTTTATTCTTTCTTTCTTTCTGTCTGTCTGTCTTTCTTTACTCCATCCTTTCTTTCTTTTTTCTTCCTTTCTTTACTCCATCTTTTCCTTCTTTCTTTCTTCCTTCCTTTCTTTGTCTCTTTCTCTCTCTCTCTTTCTTTCATTCTTTCTTTTTTCTTCCTTCCTTTCTTCCTGTCTTTCTTTTCTAAGTCCATTCTTTCTTTCTATCTTGCGACCTTTGCTCCGTCCTTTCTTTCTTTGTTTGTTTGTTTCTTTCTTTACTCCGTCCTTTCTTTCTTTCTTTCTTTCTTTCCTTTATTCCTTCGCTCTTTCTTTCTTTCTAGCTCTGTTCTTTCTCTCTCTCTCTTGATTTCTTTTTTTATTTTCCTTCCTTCCTGCCTTTCTTTTTTATTCCTTTATTTAGTTCTTTCTTTCTTTCATTCTTTCTTTCTTTCATTTTCCTTTCATTCTATCTTCCTTTTTTACTCCATCCTTTCATTCTTTCTTTCTTTCCTTCATTACTTCTTTCTTTTTTCCTTCCTTCCTTACTTCCTTCTTTCCTTCTTTCCTTTCTTTCCCTCTTTCTTTATCTCTTTCTTTCTTTCTTTTGTTTCATTTTTTCTTTGTTTTGTTCTTTGTTTCTTTTTTTTCTCTACTTATTAATTATTTTTTCCTTCTTTTATTCTTTTGTTCTTACTCTCTCTCTCTCTCTCTCTCTTTCTTTCTTTCTTATTGTGGCAGAATGCTCATGTCCCACCTGTCCGTCATGTGGAGCTCTAGAGCTGGAGCCTATGAGAGGACAGGAGGGCGGAGTCAGAGAGACAGTTGGAAACAGGGAGAGAAGTAGAGAGGTGGTTTTTAGAGATTTTTATGAGAGAAATTGGAAAGTTGGTGTGGTATAGTTGGTTTATGAATTAAAGAATAGTTAAAAGATAGAAGTACAATAAATAGACAGTCATCTAATAGTATTCCAGTGATTCACAGTGATTTATATGAAAAGTAATACCAATAAAGAAATGTTTGTAATATCCAAGTAATGAGTGCAACCTAAAACAACCTGTATTAATATACATATGTGATTCAACAACTAAACAATAAATAATCAGTTATATTTGACAACACGTGTCCGGGCAGCATTATTGGTAAAGTGTGGATAAAGAGCCACTGGTGGCAGTTGGTGTAAGGAGAATAAAGAACGTCGTGCCCAAAGGTGGGACCTGGGTTTGAGGGAAACAAACTAGGGACACTGGGGGTGCGCGACATAAGTGGTTGCATCAGCAGTGGGATGCGAAATAAATAAATTCCAGTGAGCCAAAGAAAAGAGAACAGAAATTCTCTGAGTCTGAGGGACCTGTTAGTCCAAGGAGAAGGCGTGGGAAACCCTAAAAGCTCTGTGTGGATAGCTTGGAAGGGACTCCTGATCGTGTAAAGACTAAGGCAGGAAGAGACTCTGAGGAGAATTTAGTGTTTAAAATTTACCTCATGCTTAGAGAAAGACCAAGGGGCTAACTTTAGATCCCAAGCTCTGAAAGAGGAGCGCTGAAGGGAATAAAAGGGAAGCCAAGGTCAAAGGAAGCTGAGGGGACAAAATCTAAGTGGTGGCTGGAATAATATAAACATTAAGGGAAAAAGCTGGGTGTCTTGAGACGGGAAGAAACAGTGCTTCACAACCAGAGACAGCAAGGCTAGGTGCCTAAAGAAAGAAATAAAGTAACTATCCGCTGCTGCAGTGGAAGGCTACTGTATATCACTCTCTAACACAGAAAAGGAAAAAGTGTTTTTAAATTGAGGTTTGTCTATTTGCCTCTAATAAACCAACCAACTTATCAAAAAGAAAAAGAAATAAACCATGCCTTCTAAGCGAGGGAAAAGGTTAACAATGGAGGTATCTGCTGTACAAGGTTTACCTCACACAGGGGGAAAGCCCTGAATTAGCTGAGCAAGATGATGATGCTCAGGAGGATAATACCTCAAAGGGAGAAACTGGGTTAACCTCACAAGAATTTGAAAGATGGAGGTTGCAGCAGGAATTTCATTTAAGAGAAAAACTGTTAGAAATAAGAGCTAGGGCTGAGAAAATTTTTTTACAGCTCAGGGCTGAGGCTGAGGCCAGAGAAAGGGAGATGGCCATGGAACAAGAAAAGAGACAAATAGTATTGCAACAATAACAGATGGAATTACAACGAGAAAGGAAACGATTGGAATTAGCAGTCCAAAACTATTATAATAATAAATCCAATCCTGAGGGGAATCTATCAAAAGCAGCTGATTTTATCTCAGAAATAAGAAACCCAAAATATTCTGAGGTAAAACTTGGAGGTAACAGCTGGGAGGAAAGAAGAAAAGAACTCAGAGATTACCACAAGAACTATCAGAATACTGGAGGCCATTTTAGAAGCAAACCATCAGAGCAGAATCAACAGAAGAACAAAAGCTTTGAAGAGAAGGGAGACAAGCCCCCATATTTTGAACAAAGAGCCCCTAAAACTCCATATTTTGAACAGAAAGTCCCTAAAACTTGCTATGGGTGTGGAGAGAAAGGTCAGTTCATTTCCCAGTGCCAAACCTTAAAAAATAAAGAGGTTCAACAGAAAGGAGGGGGAAATGTACCCAGGAAAGTGTACTATGTTCAACAGCAGGGAAAGACAGTTGAGGCAATTGAAAATGGCACTGAAACAGAGGTGGCAGAGGGCCAGGATAAACAGCTGCCATTAGCCAACATTGTCCAATGCTTTTATATTGAAAATAACCAAGAACTGCTTTGGTGTTCTGGGGAAAACATTTATATAAATTATACATAATATCTAGTTTTGAGAGACTCCTGCTCGCAGGTGACTTTGTGTCATCCTGATATTATCCCTCAGAAAAATATAGTGAGAAATGAATACATAACCATAAAAGAGATAGGGACTGAATTGATTACACTACCTATGGCTCAAATACCAATGAAATTTCAAGGGTGGAATGGAGTGTGGAAGGTAGCCCTCACAAATCAAATTCCTGCTCCATGTTTGATTGGGTTAGATCTATCTGAGCATGTAAAGAGTGTTTTAATCACTACTCGCTTCCAGATAGAAAAAAGAGAAAAACCTGAAGAAAATTGTGAGATCCCTAATGAAAATATAGGAGGAGATGAAGACAATAAAACTGAGGTGGTAGTTATAAGAAATCCTCATGAAAATGCTTTTAAACAAGAGCAAAGACAGAATTCTACGTTACAACAATGCTTTGAGTCAGCCAGAGAAGGAACACTGACCCCTGAAAGCCCTGAAGGGTTCTGTGTGGAGAAAGATCTGTTATACAGAAAGGTCTTAATTAATCCTCAGAGGGGAGGGGAAAATGTTCACAAACAACTGGTGATCCCTTTTAAATACAGGGAAAGGATTATGGAGAAAGGACATAAAGACACCTTTGCTGCTCATTTAGGAATCACACACACAAAGCAGAGAATAGCTCAGAATTTCTACTGGCCAGGAATGGGGAAGCAAATAAAAGCATACTGTCAAAGCTGTGATGTATGTCAAAGGCAGGGTACGGGCAATGATAAAACTAAAGCTAAGCTGTGCCCTTTACCAATAATATCTACCCCATTCCAACGCATTGGCATGGACATTGTGGGACCCTTGCCTAAAGTAACCAGAAGGGGATTCAGTCCTTTTGAATTGTTATTTGGAAAAAAAGTGCAGGGACCCCTTGATTTACTATGACAAAATTGGGAAGAACAGAGGGAACAAGATCCTGAAACAGTGATCCAGTACCTAGATACCCTGAGGAAATCCTTGCAGCAATCTCTGAAGTTAGCTTCAGAAAACTTGCAGAGACAGCAAGGCAAGCAGAAACTATGTTTTGACAAAAAGGCCAGAGAAAGATCATTCAATCCTGGAGATGAAGTCCTGATGCTAAAACCTATTAAAGGGAACAAAATGAAATTAAATTGGGCAAATGCTGTTAGAATAAAATCCAAGATGAATGAAATAAATTACATAATTCAGGAGGAAGGAAAGGAAGGTCAGAGAGTGGTCCATGTGAACTCGATCAAGGTTAGAGAATTCCCTGTAGCATACAAAAATGAGATAAGGATCTATAGTGAGACGTGGACAGATCCCCTAGACCATAATGAAATAGTGCTACTAAGAATACATGAGGCTGGATTAACAGTGAAGGTTAGCAAATGCCAGTTGGGTAACTCCAAATTAAAAGAATTAGGCCATATTGTTGGGGAAGGCATAATCAAACCCCTAACACTGAAGATGAAAGAAATCAGTAGCTGGCCTACTGAATAACAGCAAAGAACAACAGCAAAGAACAACAGCAAAGAAGATCAGATCTTTCTTAGGGTTAGTTAGCTATGAGAGGCGCTCTATCCAAAACTTCAGCGAAATAGAGGCCCCTTTATCAGACATAACCCCTAAAAGAAAACCCAATTTTGGAGAGGCGGCAGCCATTTTGAGAGGTGACCACATGGCTGCTGCCTCTCAAAATGGCTGCCGCCTCTCCAAAATGGCTGCCGCCTCTCTGCTGGTTGCCGAATCTCAGCTGTTCGACGCTCTGCTCTCACAGAGTCCGGCTGTTCCAGGGCTACCAAGGGACTGTGAGGAGCGGGGCTGGGTCTACTGTACCTGGTGACTTTTTTCTGGTTTCTGACTTTTTTCCCCCATAGGAACGCATTAATTAAATTTCAATGCATTCCTATGGGAAACCCGCCTCGCAAGACGAAAAATATCGCAAGACGCCCCGTCTTGCAAGGCACCAAAAAACTCACAAGACCCATTCGTCTGGCGAGTTTTTCGTCCCGCGAGGCATTCGTCTTGCGAGGCACCACTGTATTTGACAACACGTGTCCGGGCAGCATTATTGGTAAAGTGTGGATAAAGATCCACTGGTGGCAGTTGGTGTAAGGAGAATAAAGAACGTCGTGCCCAAAAGTGGGACCTGGGTTTGAGGGAAACAAACTAGGGACACTGGGGGTGCGCGACACTTATTTTCTGTCTTTCTTTCTTACTTACTTTTTTTTACTCTGTCCTTTCATTCATTCATTCATTGATTCTTTCTTTCTTTTTTTCTTTTTTTCTGTCTTTCTTTCTTCCTTCCTTCCTTCCTTCCTTCTTCCTTCCTTCCTTCCTTCCATTCTTTCTTTCTTTCTTTTTTCTTTATTTTATTTTTCTTTCTTGCTTTCTTTCTTTCTGTTGTTTTATTTCTTTTGTTCTTTCTTTCATTCGTTCTTTCTTTCTCTTTCATTCTTTCTTTCTGTCTTTCTTTCTTTCCCTTCTTCATTCTTCATTCCATTCTTTCTTTCTCTCTCTCTTTCTTTCTTTCTTTTTCTTCCTTCCTTCCAATCTTTCTTTCTTCCTTCCGTTCTTTCTTTATTACCTTCTTTCTTTTCTTCCCTCCTTTCTACAATTTGGTCCTTCCTTCCTTCCTTCCTTCCTTCCTTCCTTCCTTCCTTCCTTCCTTCCTTCCTTCCTTCCTTCCTTCCTTCCTTCCTTCCTTCCTTCCTTCCTTCCTTCCTTCCTTCCTTCCTTCCTTCCTTCCTGCCTGCCTGCCTGCCTGCCTCCCTCCCTCCCTCCCTCCCTCCCTCCCTTCCTTCCTTCTTTCCCTCCTTCCTTCCTTCCAACCATCCTTCTTTCCTTCCTTCCTTCCTTCCAACCATCCTTCCTTCCTTCCTTCCTTTCTTTATTTCTTTTTTCTTTCTCTTTCTTTCTTTATTCCATTCTTCCTTCCTTCCTTCCTTTCCTTATTCCATCCATCCTTCCTTCCTTCTGTTCTTTAATTCTTTCTTTCTTCTGTTCTTTCATTTCTCTCTCTCTCTCTCTCTCTCTCTCTCTTTATTTCTTTCTTTTGTTCTTCCGTTCTTTCTTTCTTTCTTTTCTTCTTCTTTACATTCCTTCTTTTTCACCGTTTTTCTTCGGTTCGTTTTCTCTTTCCTTCTTTCTTCCTTCCCTACCATCTTTCCTTCTATATTTCTTTCTGTCTTTCATTCTTTCTTCCTTCCTTCCTTCCTTTCTTCCTTCCTTCCATTCTTCCTTCCTTTCTTTCTTTCTTTCTGTTGTTCTTGCTTTCTTTAGTTATTTCTTTCATTCGTTCTTGTCACGACCAAACCTCCATGTGGGAACACTTGGTCGGTCGGACAGAAGGTAATTAGAAGTCTGAGTACCCCTACTCAGCTGGGATGAGTCCTGGTGACCTCAGCCAGGGTGTACAACAAACTCCTTCTTACAAGTCTGCCCTAAAAAGAGCTTTGCTTACACTTAATTAAGTTCAGCAAGAAGTTACACATGAGCTTTGTAGTCCTAAAATCTACTAAGCTCAATTAGGTAGGACTCAGTAGCGTACTGTGGCCTTGCCTCCCCCTCTGGGAATGGCTGCAACAGGCTTTGCTGTTCAAGAGACCAAAAGATTTTAGAATTAATCTTTTTTATTGAAAAAATATAGATTTACAGAATAAAGTCAGTTTGATGCAAAAGCATAGCAATAATGCATTTCCAAGGATTGTTACAATTACAATTAAGGCAACTAATTCCCTTTTCATTATAAAAGCTCTAAAAATATCTACAAGCTTTCCTAGGGTAGGTAAAAGGCATCAAGCCCCCCTCCTCCTCTTTCTTCAACCCTCTACATCTCCCCAAGTCCTTTCCCTGGCACAGGGCAGCAGGAAAAAAGACCTAGAAAAATCTCTGGTTCCAACAAAGGAAAAATAGGAACAAGAAGGAACACTGCACATGGCAAAAGTTCATTTTTCTATTTTCTAGGCTCCTCCTGTCTTCTTCGTCTCCCATGCTGTCATCCAATCACAGTGTAAGGTGGTAGAAGTATTCTCCTCCTCTTCTTCTCGTGAGAAAGCAGGTGTTGTTTGCCTCCGTCTATTCTCTTCTCCGCCATAACAAGTGTCTGGTCTTCTTATCTGGTCCTGGGAGAACTGGCTAAAGGAAAAACATTCTCACAGTCCTCCTGGACAACATTCCCATCATACAAAATCATTCTTCCATAGAACCAATATGGATTCAATTTTACATTGTTCACAACTACATATCCCATCTTCATACATGCTTTAAACCCCCATAATCTCAACCATGACATGCCTACCGTTGGAATTCCAAAAATTAGAAACATGTTATTGTTTTCGTTTTTGGTCACTAATAACAATTATCTGCAGCAAATTCTAGGTTACATAATTTAGCTTGATGACTAATTTAACATAGAATCAAAATTCACTAAACCATATAAAAATCATTACATTACAGTTATGCATTTCATCTAGCGAAGCATTTGAGGTAGGAAAATGTTCTAATAGCAGCATGTGAATACAAAAAAATGAGTTAAGCACTTTTACTAATCTGAAATATAGAAAAACAATTATGTTAGTGATCATCAACAGAATACACTCTGTGTGTGCTCAGAAAGCATATCAGTAGTGAAACAGTAAAATCATGAATCAATGGATAATATAGCATTAAATCAGTATGCTAAAACACTATCAAACAGTAAAATAGTATAAAACACTCTGGGTATGCTCAGGAACTCTCTGATACATAGTTCCAGGAAAACATGAACAAATCAGAAATTCACCACTTCAGCCATCTGCCACTTCTGAATCTTCACAAAACATTCTGGATAGACTGTCAGCAATAACTGCAGTTCTTCCAGGCAAATGTTGAAGAACAAAATCATACTCTTGCAACACTATACTCCAGTGTAACAATTTCGGGTCATACATTTTCTTTCTGCTCAGCCATACCAATGCATATCTATCTGTCTGCAAAACAAATTTCTGAGCACGTAGATAAGATTTGAAACGACAAGCGGCCCATAAGATTGCATAGGCTGCTCTTTCATGTCTGCAGTAATTTTTCTCCTGAGAGTTAAGCTCTTTACTGACATAAGCAACTGGGTGTAAGATTTCTCCATCACCTTTTTGTAACAATACAGCACCTAGGCCCAAACCTGAGGAATTCGTCTGCACAACAAAAGGTTTGTCAATATCTGGTAATTTCAATACAGGTTCATATATGAGTTGAAGCTGCAAAATTTCAAAAGCATTTTCACATTCCTGTGTCCAATTTATTTTAACAGATTTCTGCTTCTTTATTAGCCTTTTTATTGGCAAAACCAATTTACTGTAGTCATGAATGAACTCTTTGAAATAATCAATCAATCTGAGAAATGCCAAAACGTGTTCTCTTTCAGTAGGTGTAGGCCAATCGTTTATGGCTAAAACTCGAATATCTGTGGGTTGAATTTCCCCTTGTCCAATCCAATATCCCAAATAATAAATTTTCCCTCTAATCCACTGGCACTGATCTTAATCTTTCTTTCTTAATCTCTCTCTCTTTCTTTCTTTCTTTATTGTTTTTTTTCTTTCTTTCCTCCTTCCTTCCTTTTTTTATACCTTTATGTTGTTCTTTCTGTCGTTCGTTCTTTCCTTCCTTCGGCCTTTCTTTCTTCCTTTCTTCCTTTCTTTCTTTCATTCTTCCTTTTTTTCTTTTTTTCTTTCTTTCTTGTTTTCTTTCTTTCTTTCTTTCTTTCTTTCTTTCTTTCTTTCTTTCTTTCTTTCTTTCTTTACTCCATCCTTTCTTTTTAATTTACTCATTTCCTTCCTTCCTTCCTTCCTTCCTTCCTTCCTTCCTTCCTTCCTTCCTTCCTTCCTTCCTTCCTTCCTTCCTTCGTCCTTTCTTACTTTCTTTCTTTACTCCGTCCTTTCATTTCTTTCTGTCTTTCTTTCTCAGTTTCTTTTTTTCTTTCTTTCCTATTTTCTTTCTCTTTCTTTCTTTCTTTCTTTACTCCATCCTTTCTTTTTAATTTATTCATTTCCTTCCTTCCTTCCTTCCTTCGTCCTTTCTTACTTTCTTTCTTTCTTTACTCCGTCCTTTCATTTCTTTCTGTCTTTCTTTCTCAGTTTCTTTCTTTTTTTCTTTCTTTCTTCCTTACTTCTTTTCGTCTTTTGTTCCTTTCTTTATTTCTTTATTTCTTTACTAGATCCTTTCTTTTTTCTTTCTTTCTTTCTTTCTTTCTTTCTTTCTTTCTTCCATTCTAGCTCCGTTCTTTCTCTATCTCTCACTCTTTCTTTCTTTTTTATTCTTCCTTCATTCCTTCCTTCCTTTCTTTTTTATTACTTTATTTCATTGTTTCTTTCATTATTTCTTTCATTCCTTTCTTCCTTTGTCCTTTCTTTCTTACTTACTTTTTTACTCTATACTTTCATTCTTTCTTTCTTTCTTTATCTCTTTCTTTTTACTTTCTTAATTTCTTTCTTTCCTTTCCTCCATCGCTCTTTCTTTCTTCCTTCCTTCCTTCTTTCCTTTATTTCTTTCATTCCTTCCTTTCTCCTTTCTTTCTTTTTTCTTCCTTCCTTCCTTTCATTTTCTCTTTCTTTCTATCATTGTTTCCTTGTTCTGTTCGTTCGTTCGTTCGTTCTTTCCTTCCTTCCTTCCTTCCTTCCTTCCTTCCTTCCTTCCTTCCTTCCTTCCTTCTTTCTTTCTTTCTTTCCCCCATCCTTTCTTTCTTTCGTTCTTTCTTTCTTTCGTTCTTTCGATATTACGTTCTTTCTTTCTTACTTACGTTTTTGCCTCCATTCTTTAATTCATTCTTTCTTTCTTTCTTTCTTTTCTCCATCCTTCCTTCCTTCCTCCCTTTCTTTCTTTCTTTCGTTCCATCCTTTCTTCCATCCTTTGTCCTTCCTTCCATCCATCATTTCTCTCTTTCTCTCTCTCTTTCTTTCTTTTCTCCGTCCTCTCTTTCTTTCTTTCTTTCATTCTTTCTTTCTTTCTTTCTTTCTTTCTTTCTTTACTCCGTTCTTTCTTTCTTTCTTTCGTTAAATCCTTTCTTCCATCCTTCGTCCTTCCTTCCTTCCTTCCTCTCTTTCTATCTTTCTTTCTTTCTTTTCTCTGTCCTGCCTTTCTTTCTTTCTTTCCTCTGTCCTTTCTTTCTTTCTTTCTTTCTTTCATTTCTTCCTTCAGTCTATCTTTCTTTACTCCATCGTTTCTTTCTTTCTTTCTTTCTTTCTTTCCTTTCTTCCTTCGCTTTTTCTTTCTTTCTAGCTCCATTATTTCTCTCTCTCTCTTTCTCTCTTTTTTATTTCTTTTTTTCTTAACTTCTATTCTTTTTTTATTCCTTTATTTCGTTCTTTCGTTTGTTCTTTCTTTCTTTCTTTCTTTTTTCTTATTTTATTTCATTTTTCTTTCATTTTTTCATTTTTTCTCACGTTCTTTTTTCTTCCTTTCTTCCTTATTTCTTCCTACCTTCCATTCTTTTTCCTTCCTTTTATCTTTCTCTTTCGTTCGTTCTTTTCTTCTTTCTTTCTTAATTTCTTTCATTCTTTCATTCTTTCTGTCTGTCTTTCCTTCTTTCTTTCTTTTGTACTTTCTTTCCTTCCTTCTTTCCTTCCTTCTTTCCTTCCTTAATTCCTTCCTTCATTCCATCCTTCCATCCTTCTTTCTTTTTTTGTTCCTTTCCTTCATTCGGTCCTTCTTTCTTTCTAGTTCCGTTCTTTCTCTCTCTCTCTCTCTTTCTCTCTCTCTTAATTCTTTTTTCTTTCTTCCTTCCATCCTTCCTTTCTTTTTTTATTCGTTTATTTTGTTCTTTCTTTCGTTCGTTCATTCTTTCCTTCCTTCCTTCGTCCTTTCGTTCATTCTTTCTTTTTTCCCCCTTCTTTCTTTCTTTTTTTGATTCTATTTTTCTTTGTTCTCCATCCTTTCATTCTTTCTTTCTTTCTTTCTTTATTTCTTTCATTCCTTCCTTCCTTCCTTCTGTCCTTCCTTCCTTCCTTCCTTCCTTCCTTCCTTCCTTCCTTCCTTCCTTCCTTCCTTCCTTCCGTCCGTCCGTCCGTCCTTCCTTCCTTCCTTCCTTCCTTCCTTCGTCCTTTCTTACTTTCTTTCTTTCTTTACTCCGTCCTTTCATTTCTTTCTGTCTTTCTTTCTCAGTTTCTTTCTTTTTTTCTTTCTTTCTTCCTTACTTCCTTTCGTCTTTTGTTCCGTTCTTTATTTCTTTCTTTCTTTACTAGATCCTTTCTTTTTTCTTTTTTTCTTTCTTTCTTTCTTTCTTCCATTCTAGCTCCGTTCTTTCTCTATCTCTCACTCTTTCTTTCTTTTTTATTCTTCCTTCATTCCTTCCTTCCTTTCTTTTTTATTACTTTATTTCATTGTTTCTTTCATTATTTCTTTCATTCCTTTCTTCCTTTGTCCTTTCTTTCTTACTTACTTTTTTACTCTATACTTTCATTCTTTCTTTCTTTCTTTATCTCTTTCTTTTTACTTTCTTAATTTCTTTCTTTCCTTTCCTCCATCACTCTTTCTTCCTTCCTTCCTTCCTTCTTTCCTTTATTTCTTTCATTCCTTCCTTTCTCTTTTCTTTCTTTTTTCTTCCTTCCTTCCTTTCATTTTCTCTTTCTTTCTATCATTGTTTCATTGTTCTTTTCGTTCGTTCGTTCGTTCTTTCCTTCCTTCCTTCCTTCCATCCTTCCTTTACTCCTTTCTTTCTTTGTTTGTTTCTTTCTTTCTATATTTAGTTATTTATTCCCTTCGCTTCTTCTTTCTTTTTTCTAGCTCCGTTTTTTCCCTCTCTATCTCTCTCTTTCTCTCTTTCTCTTTCTTCCTTCCTTCCTTCCTTCCTTCCTTCCTTTCTTTTTTATTCCTTTATTTTGCTTTCTTTCGTTTGTTCTTTCTATCCTTCCTTCCTTTGCCCTTTCTTTCTTTTTTCTCTCTTTCTTTCTTTCATTCTTTCTTGCTTTCTTTCTTTCTTTGTTTGTTTCATTCTAGATTATTTTTTACTCCATCCTGTCATTCATTCTCTCTTTTTTCTTTCTTTCATTCCTTCTTTTTTCTTCCTTCCTACCTTCCTTCCTTCCTTCCATCCTTTATTTCTTTCATTCCTTCCTTTCTCCTTTCTTTCTTTTTTCTTCCTTCCTTTCTTTTTTCTTTTTTTCTTTCTTTCATTCGTTGTTTTGTTGTTTTGTTCGTTCTTTCTTTCTTTCTTTCCTTACTTCTTTTTTCTTTCTTTCTTTCTTTCTTTCCCCATCCTTTCTTTCTATCTTTCGTTCTTTCTTGCTTTCTGTCTTTCTTTCTTTCTTTCTTTCTTTCTGTCTTTCTTTCTTTACTCCTTTCTATCTTTCTTTCTTTCTTTACTCTGTCCTTTCCTTCTTTCTTTCTTTCCTTCTTTCTTTCTTTCTTTCTTTCTCTCCTCTGTCTTTCTTTCTTTATTTCTGCTTTATTAATGCTTTATTAAGTGTTTCTCTCCTTTCTTAATTCCTTTCTTTCTTCCTTCCTTCCTTCCTTCCTTTCTTTCCTCCATCCATTCATTCTTTCTTTCTTTCTTTCCTCAGTCCTACCTTTCTTTCATTCATTCTTTCTTTCTTTCCTTCGTTTGTACGTTTGTTCGTTCGTTCTTTCCTTCCTTCCTTCATCCTTTCTTTCTTTCTTTCTACCTTCCTTCCTTCCTTCCTTTCCTCTTTCCTTTACTACGTCCTATCTTTCTTTTAATTTTCTCTTTTTTTCCTTCCTTCCTTTCTCCTTTCTTTCTTCCTTTCTTTCTTTATCTCTTTATTTCTTCCATTGTTTCGTTCTTTTATTCGCTCTTTCTTTCTTTCCTTCCTTCATCCTTTCTTTCTTTCTTTCTTTCTACCTTTCTTCCTTCCTTCCTTCCTTTCTTTCCTCTTTCCTTTACTACGTCCTATCTTTCTTTTCATTTTCTCTTTTTTTCCTTCCTTCCTTCCTTTCTTTCTTTCTTCCTTTCTTTCTTTCTCTTTATTTCTTCCATTGTTTCATTCTTTTATTCGCTCTTTCTTTCTTTCCTTCCTTCATCCTTTGTTTCTTTATATATTTATTTATTACTCTGTCCTTTGTTTCTTTCTTTCCTTCTTTCTTTACTAACTCCTTCCTTCCTTCCTTCCTTCCTTCCTTCCTCCCATCGTACTGTCCTTTCTTTCTCTCTCTCTCTTTTTTCTTTCTTCCTTCCTTCCTTCCTTTTTTTATTCCTTTCTTTCTCTCGTTTCTCGTTTCCTGCCTTCCTTCGTCTTTTCTTTCTTTCTTTCATGCTTTCTTTCATTCATTCTTTATTCCATCCTTTCTTTCTTTTTTCTTTTTTTCTTTCTTTCTTTCCTTCCTTCATACTTTCTTTCTTTCCTTCTTTCTCTCTTTTTTTTACTCTGTACTTTCATATTTTTATTCTTTCTTTCTTTCATTCTTTCATTCCTTCGTTCGTTCGTTCTTTCCTTCCTTCATCCTTTCTTTCTTTCTTTCTCTCTTTATTTATTTCTTTACTCTGTCCTTTCTTTCTCTTTCCTGCTTTCTTTACTCCCTCCTTTCCTTTTTTCTTTCTTTCTTCCTTCCCTCCTTCTTTCCTTCCTTTTTATTTCTCTCTCTCTCTCTCTCTCTTTCTTTATTCCCTTTGCTCTTCCTTTCTTTATCTAACTCGGTTCTTTCTCTCCCTATCTCTCTCTCTCTCTTTCTTCCTTTCTTTCTTTTTCTTTCTTTACTTCTTTCTGTGTTTCATTCCTTCTTTCTTTCTTTCTTTACTCCATCCTTTCTATCTTACTTTCTTTCTTTCTTTACTCCGTCTATCCTTTCTTTCTTTCTTTCTTTCATTCAATCTTACATTTTTACTCCATCCTTTCATTCTTACTACCTTTCTTTCTTTAATCCGTACTTTCTTTCTTTCCTTCTGTCTTCTTTCTTTCTTTATTTCCTTTCTTTCTCACTTTCTTTCTTTCTTTCTCTCCTTCCTTTCTTCTTTTTTCCTTTCATCCTTTTTTTTCTTTCTTTCTTTCCTCCATCTGGTCTTTCTTTCCTCCTTCCTTCCTTCCTTTCTTTCTTTACTCCATCCTTTCTTTCTTTCTTTCTTTGCTCAGTCCTGTCTTTCTTTCTCTCTTTCTTTATTTTTCTTTCTTTCTTTATTACATTCTTTCTTTCTACTTTCTTTGCTCCGTCAGTCCTTTCATTCCTTCCTTCTTTCCTTCTTTCTTTCTTTCTTTGCTCCGTCCTTTCTTTCTTTCTTTCTTTTCTCCTTCCTTTTCTTTCTTTCTTTCTTTGCTCCGTCCTTTCTTTCTTTCTTTCTTCACTTTGTACTTTCTTTCTGTATCTGTCTTTCTTTTTTTTCTTTCCTTCCTTCCTTCCTTCCTTCATTCTTTCTTTCTTTCTTTCACTCTTCCTTCCTTCTTTCCTTCCTTAATATCTTTCTTTCCTCTTTTCTTTACTAGGTCCTATCTTTCTTTCATTCTTTCTGTCTTTCTTTCTTCCTTTCTTCCTTTATGTCTTTATTTCTTCTGTTGTTTCATTCTTTTGTTCGTTCGTTCTTCCTTTCCTTCCTTCACTCATTATTTCTTTCTTTCTTCCTTCATTTTTTTATTTATTTACTCCGTCTTTTCTATCTATCTTTCCTTAATTCTTTACTAACTCCTTTACTTATTCCTTCCTTCCTTCCTTCCTTCCTTCCTTCCTTCCTTCCTTCCTTCCTTCCTTCCTTCCTTCCTTCCTTCCTTCCTTCCTTCCTTCCTTCCTTCCTTCCTTCCTTCCTTCCTTCCTTCCTTCCTTCCTTTCTCTATCTCTCTTTCTTCCTTTCTTTCTTTTTCTTCCTTCCTTCCTTCCTTTCTTTTTATTTGTTTATTTCATTAATTCTTTCATTTGTACTTTCTTTCCTTCCTTCCTTCGTTCTTTATTAATTTATTTCTTCCTTCCTTCCTTTCCTTATTTCCTTCATTACTTCATCCTTCCTTCCTTCCTTTTTTCCTTTCTTTACTCCGTCCTTTCACTTCTTCTTTATTTCTTTCTTTCCTCCGTCCTGTCTTTCTTTCTTTATTCCATTCTTTCTTTCTTCTTTCTTTACTCCTTCCTGTCTTTCTTTCTTTCTGTCTTTCTTTCTTTACTCCATCCTTTTTTTCTTTCTTTCTTTGCTCCGTCTTTTCTATCTTTCTATCTTTCCTTCCTTTTTTCTTTCTTTCTTTATATCTTTCTTTCCTTATTCCCTTCGCTCTTTATTTCTTTCTTTGATCTCCGTTCTTTCTCTCCCTATCTCTCTCTTTCATTCTTCCTTCAATTCTTCCTTCCTTTCTTTTTTAGTCCCTCTTGTCCTTCTTTCTTTCTTTCTTTCTTTCTTCACTCCTTACTTTCTTTCTTTCTTTGTTTCTTTCTTTACTCCATCCTTTCTTTCTTCTTTCTTTGCTCCACCAGTCCTTTCTTTCCTTCTTTCTTTCTTTCTTTCTTTACTCCATACTTTCTTTCTGTCTTTCTTTCTTAGTTTCTTTCTTTACTCCATCCTTTCATTCTTTCCTAGCTTTCTTTCTTTCATTCATTCTTTCTTACATATTTTACTCCGTCCTTTCATTATTTCTTTCTTTCTTTCTTTACTCCATCCTTTCTTTCTTTCTTTCTTTTCTTTCTTTCTTTCCTTTCTTTTTTCTTTCTTCACTCCGTACTTTCTTTCTGTATTTCTGTCTTTCTTTTTTCTTTCCTCTCTTTCTTTCTTTCTTTCTTTCTCAACTCCGTCCTTTCTTTCTTTCTTTCTTTCTATCTTTCCTTCCTGTTTTCTTTCTTTCTTTCTTTATATCTTTCTTTCTTTATTCCCTTAGCTCTTTCTTTCTTCTAGCCCCGTTCTTTCTCTCCCTACCCTCTCTCTCTCTTTCTTTCTTTTTTCTTTCTTCCTTCATTCCTTCCTTCGTAACTTTCTTTCTTTCCTTTTGTATTCCTTTCTTTCTTTTGTTTGTTCTTTCTTTCCTTCTTTCCTTTGTGCTTTCTTTCTTTATATCTTCCTTCCTTCCTATCTTTCTTTCTTTCAATTATTCTTACTTGTTTTACTCCGTCCTTTCATTCTTTCTTTCTTTCTTTCTTTTTTCCTTCTTTTTTTACTCCGTCCAGTCTTTCTTTCTTTTCTCCATCCTTTCTTTCTTTCTTTCTTTGCTCCGTCCTTTCTTTCTCTCATTCTTCCTTTCTTTCTTTATCTTTCTTTCTTCGTTCCATCGTTCCTTTCCTTTTATTTGTTTATTACATTCCTTCTTTCGTTTGTTCTTTCTTTCCTTCCTTACTTCGTCCTTTATTTATTTATTTATTCCTTCCTTTCTTTCTTTCTTTATCTCCTTCGTTACTTCATCCTTCCCTCCTTTCTTTCTTTCCTCCTTTCTTTCCTCCGTCCTTTCATTCTTTCTCTCTTTCCTCAGTCCTTTCTTTCTTTCTTTCTTTCTTTACTACATTCTTTCTATCTTTCTTTCTTTCTTTATTCTGTCCTTTCTTTCGTTCTTTCTTGCTTTCATTCATTCTATCTTACTTTTTTACTCCATCCTTTCTTTCTTTCTTACTTTCTTTCTTTCTGTCATTCCTTTTTTTTCTTCCTTCCTTCCTTCCTTTATTTCTTTCATTCTTTCCTTTCTCCTTTCTTTTTTTTTCTTCCTTCCTTCCTTCCTTTTTCTGTATCTTTCTTTCATTGTTTCGTTGTTTTTTTGTTCGTTTTTTCTTTCTTTCCTTCCTTCTTCTTTCTTTCTTTCAACCATCCATTCTTTTTTTCATTCTTTAGTTCTTTTATTCTTCCGTTCTTTGGTTCTTTCTGTCCTTCTTTCGTTCTGTCTGTCTTTCTTTCTTAACTCCTTCCTTTCCTTCTTTCTTTTTTTCCTTCTTTCTTTCTTTCTTTCTCTCTCCTGTCTTTATTTATTTCCGCTTTATTAATGCTTTTTAAAGTGTTTCTCCTTTCTATCTTCCTTCCTTCCTTCCTTCCTTCCTTCCTTGCTTGCTTGCTTGCTTGCTTGCTTCCTTCCTTCCTTCCTTCCTTCCTTCCTTCCTTCCTTCCTTCCTTCCTTCCTTCCTTCCTTCCTTC
This sequence comes from Intellagama lesueurii, assembly GCA_037013535.1. Lineage (NCBI taxonomy): Eukaryota > Metazoa > Chordata > Lepidosauria > Squamata > Agamidae > Intellagama > Intellagama lesueurii. The sequence goes on along the minus strand of JBAJHW010000169.1, from coordinate 12,631 downwards.
CTTTCTTTCTTTTCTCCGCCCCTTCATTTTTTCTTTCTTTCCTAAATCCTGTCTTTGTTTCTTTCTTTCTTTCCTCAGTCCTACCTTTCTTTCTTTCATTCATTCATTCTTTCTTTCTTTCCTTCGTTCGTACGTTCGTTCGTTCGTTCGTTCGTTCCTTCCTTCCTTCCTTCCTTCCTTCCTTCCTTCCTTCCTTCCTTCCTTCCTTCCTTTCCTCTGTTCTTTATTACGGCCTATCTTTCTTTCATTCTTTCTTTCTATTCTTCCTTCCTTTCTCCTTTCTTTCTTTCTTTCTTCCTTTCTTTCTTTATCTCTTTATTTCTTCTGTTGTTTCATTCTTTCGTTCTTTCTTTCTTTCTTTCCTTCCTTCCTTCATCCTTTCTTTCTTTCTTTCTTTATTTACTCTGCCCTTTCTTTCTAGATTTCTTTCCTTCTTTCTTTACTAACTCCTTTACTTCTTCCTTTCTTCCTTCCCTCCCTCCCTCCCTCCTTCCTTCCTTCCTTCCTTCCTTCCTTCCTTCCTTCCTTCCTTCCTTTCTCTCTCTTTCTTTCTTTTTTACTTCCTTCCTTCCTTCCTTCCTGTTTTTATTCCTTTCTTTGGTTCGTTTTCTATTTCCTGCCTTCCGTTTTCTTTACTTTCTTTCTACCTTTCATGCTTTCTTTCTTTCATCTTTACTCCATTCTTTCTTTCTTTTTTTCTGTCTTTCTTTCCTTCCTTCGTCGTTTGTTTTTTATTTCCTGCCTTCCTTCGTCTTTTCTTTCTTTCTTTCTTTCATGCTTTCTTTCTTTCTTTCTATCTTGCTTTCCTTCATTCATTCTTTCTTTCTTTCTTCATTTCATTCGTTCTTTCTTTCTTTTTTCTAGCTCCGTTCTTTCTCTCCCTATCTCTCTCTCTTTCTTTCTTTCTTTTTCTTTCTTTCTTTCTTTCATTCCTTCTTTCTTTCTTTCTTTACTCCATCCTTTCTTTCTTTCATTCCTTCTTTCTTTCTTTCTTTACTCCATCCTTTCATCCTTTCTTTCTTTCTTTACTCCGTACTTTCATTTTTTCTTTCTTTCTTTCTTTTTTCAGTCTTTCATTCCTTCGTTCATTTGTTCTTTGCTTCCTTCCTTCGTCCTTTCTTTCTTTCTTTCTATCTTTCTTTTCTCTGTACTTTCATTTTTTCTTTCTTTCTTTCATTCTTTCTTTCTTTCATTCTTTCATTCATTCCTTCGTTCGTTCGTTCTTTCCTTCCTTCCTTCATCCTTTCTTTCTTTTTTATTTATTTCTTCATTTCTTTACTCCATCCTTTCTTTCTTCCCTTCTCTCTTTACTCCCTCCTTTACTTCTTTCTTTCTTTCTTTCTTTCTTTCTTCCTTCCTTCTTTCCTTCCTTCCTTCCGTCCTTCCTTTTCTGCTCTCTCTCTCTTTCTTTCTTTTTTCTTTCTTTCTTCTTTCCTTACTTTCTTTTTTATTCCTTTCTTTTGTTCGTTTTTTTATTTCCTGCCTTCCTTCGTCTTTTCTTTCTTTCTTCCTTTCATGCTTTCTTTCTTTCCTTCTATCTTTCTTTCCTTCCTTCTTTCTTTCTTTCTTTCTTTCTTTATTCCCCTCGCTCTTTCTTTCTTTTTTCTAGCTCCGTTCTTTCTCTCCCTATCTCTCTCTCTCTTTCTTTCTTTCTTTTTTCTTTCTTTCTTTCTTTCTGTCTTTCTTTCCTTCTTTCTTTCTTTCTTTACTTCGTCCGTACTTTCTTTCTTTACTTCTGTCTTTTTTCTTTCTTTCTTTCCTTTTTTCTTTCTTTCTTTCTTTCTCTCCTTCCATCCTTCGTTTTTCCTTTATTCCTTCTTTTCTTTCTTTCTTTACTCCATCTTTTTTTCTTTCTTTCTTTGCTCCATCCTTTCTTTAACTCTTTCTTTCTTTTTCTTTTTCTTTCTACCTTCCTTTCTTTATTTTTATTTATTTATTTCATTCTTTCTTTTGTTTCTTTTCTTTCCTTCCTTTCTTCGTCCTTTATTCATTTATTTACTTCTTCCTTCCTTCCTTTCTCTCTTTCTGTCTGTTCTTTTTCCTTCATCCTATCTTCCTTCCTTCCTTTCTTTACTCCGAGCTTTCATTCCTTCTTTCTTTCTTTCTTTCCTCCATTCTTTCTTTCTTTCTTTCTTCCTTTACTCCGCCCTGTCTTTCTTTCTTTCTTTCTTTCCTTATTCCATTCTTCCTTTCTTCTTTATTTGCTCCATCTGTACTTAATTTCTTTCTTTCTTTACTCCGTACTTTCTCTCTGTCTGTCTTTCTTTCTTTCTTTCTGTTTTTACTACATCCTTTCTTTCTTTCTTCCTTTCTTTACTCTGTAGTTTTCTTTCTTTCTTTCTTTCTTACTCCTTTCTTTCTTTCTTTCTTTCTTTCTTCCTTTCTTCCTTCCTTTCTTTCTTTTTTAGTCCATCCTATCCTTCTTTCTTCCTTTCTTCCTTTCTTTCTTTCTGTCTTTACTCCATCCTTTCTTTCTTTCTTTACTCCGTACTTTTCTTTCTTTCTTTCTTTACTCCTTTCTTTCTTTCTCTTTCTTTCTTTCTTTCTTTCCTTCTTTCTTTCTTTTTTATTTATTTAGTTATTTATTTATTTATTTATTCCCTTCGCTCATTTTTTCTTTTTTCAAGCTCCGTTTTTCCCTCTCTATCTCTCTCTTTCTCTTTCTTTTTCTTTCTTTCTTCTTTCCTTTCTTCCTTTCTTTCTTTTTTATTCCTTTATTTTGTTCTTTATTTCGTTTGTTCTTTCTTTCCTTCCTTCCTTTGTCCTTTCTTTCTTTCTTTCTTTCTTCCCTCCTTTCTTTCTTTCTTCTTTCTTTCTTTCGTTCTATTTAAATTTTTTACTCCGTCCTTTCTTTCCTTCTTTCTTCCTTTTTTACTCCGTCCTTTCCTTCTTTTTTCTTTCTTTCCTTCTTTTTTTCCTTCTTTCCTTTTTTCTTTCTTAATTTCTTTAATCCATCCATTCTTTCTTTCTTTCTTTCTTTACTCCATACTTTTTTCTTTTTTCCTTCTTTTTTTCTTTGCTTTTTTGTTCCTTTCATTCTTTCTTTCTTTAATCCATCCTGTCTGTCTGTCTGTCTTTCTTTCTTTCTTTCTTTACTCCATCCTTTCTTTCTTTCTTTCTTCTTCTTTCTTTCTTTCATTCTATTTAAATTTTTTACTCCGTCCTTTCTTTCCTTCTTTCTTCCTTTTTTACTCCGTCCTTTCATTCTTTTTTCTTTCTTTCCTTCTTTTTTCCTTTCTTTCCTTTTTTCTTTCTTAATTTCTTTAATCCATCCATTCTTTCTTTCTTTCTTTCTTTACTCCGTCCTTTTTTTCTTTCTTTCCTTCTTTCTATCTTTCTTTCTTTCTTTCTGTCTTTCTTTCTTCACTCCGTACTTTCTTTCTGTATTTCTGTCTGTTCTTTTTCTCTCCTTTCTTTCATTCATTCATTCATTCTTTCTTTCTTTCTTTCTTTCCTTCTTTCTTTACTCTGTCCTTTCATTTTTTCTTTCTTTCTTTCCTCTGTCCTTTCTTTCTTTCTTTCTTTCATTAATTCTTTCTTTCTTTACTACATTATTTCTGTCTTTTTTAATTTACTCCTTCCTTCCTTTCGTTCTTTCTTTCTTTCTTTCTTTCTATCTTACTTTTTTACTCCATTCTTTAATTCATTCATTCTTTCTTTCTTTCCTTTCTTTCTTTCTGTCTTTCTTTCTTCACTCCGTACTTTCTTTCTGTATTTCTGTCTGTTTTTTTCTCTCCTTTCTTTCTTTCTTTCTTCCTGTCTTTCTTTCTTTCTTTACTCTGTCCTTTCATTCTTTCTTTCTTTCTTTCCTCTGTCCTTTCTTTCTTTCTTTCTTTCATTAATTCTTTCTTTCTTTACTACATTATTTCTGTCTTTCTTTCTTTTTTACTCCTTCCTTTCTTTCGTTCTTTCTTTCTTTCTGTTTTCTTCCTTACTTCCTTTATTTTTCTCTTTCCTTCTTTCTATCATAGTTTCGTTGTTTTGTTCGTTCATTCTTTCTTTCTTTCCTTCTTTCTTTCTTTCTTACCCCTTCTGTTCTTTCTTTCATTCTTTCGTTCTTTCGTTCTTTTGTTCTTTCGTTCTTTTGTTCTTTTGTTCTTTCCTTCTTTCGCTCTTCTCGTTCGTTCGTTCGTTCTTTCTTTCCTTCCTTCCTTCATCCTTTCTTTCTTTATATATTTATTTATTTATTTACTCCGTCCTTTCTTTCTTTCTTTCTTTTCTTTCTTTCTTTCTTTACTAACTCCTTTCTTTCTTCCTTTCTTCCTTCCTTCCTTCCTACCTTGTTTCCTTTCTTTCTTTCTATAATCTTTCTTTTTTCTTTCTTTTTTCTTCCTTCCTTCCTTCCTTCCTTTTTTTCCTTTCTTTCGTTCATTTTTTATTTCCTGCCTTCCTTTCTGTTTTCTTTCTTTCTTTCTTTCTTTCATGCTTTCTTTCTTTCATCGTTACTCCATTCTTTCTTTTTTTTTTTCTTTTTTCTTTCTTTCTTTCTTTCTTTCTTTTTTCTTTCATTCATTCTATTTTACTTTTTTACTCCGTCCTTTCATTCATTCTTTCTTTCTTTCTTTCTTTACTCCGTACTTTCCTTTTTTCTTTCTTCCTGTATTTTTTTTCTTTCTTCCTTCCTTTCTTTCCATTTTTCTTCTTTCTTTCTTTCTTACTTCCTTCTTTCTCCGTCCTTTCATTCTTTTTCTTTCTTTCTTTCCTTCTTTTGTTCTTTCTTTCCTTTTTTCTTTCTTACTTTCTTTAATCCATCCATTCTTTCTTTCTTTCTTTACTCCGTCCTTTTTTCTTTCTTGCTTTCTTTCTTTACTCGTCCTTTCATTCATTCTTTCTTTCTTTCTTTGTTCCTTTCATTCTTTCTTTCTTTAGTCCGTCCTGTCTTTCTTTCTTTCTTTCTTTCTATACTCCATCCTTTCTTTCGTTCTTTCTTTCTGTCTTTCTTTCTTCACTCTGTACTTTCTTTCTGTCTTTCTGTCTTTCTGTCTTTCTCTCTTTCTTTCTTTCTTTCCTTCCTTCTTTCTTTCTTTCTTTCCTTCCTTTCTTTCTTTCTTCCCTTCTTTCTTTACTCCGTCCTTTCATTCTTTCTTTCTTTCCTCCGTCCTTTCTTTCTTTCTTTCATTCTATCTTACTTTTTTACTCCATCATTTCATTCATTCTTTCTTTCATTCATTTCTTCTTTTTTCTTCCTTCCTTCCTTCCTTCCTTCCTTTATTTCTTTCATTCCTTCCTTTCTTCTTTCTTTCTTTTTTATTCCTTCCTTCCTTTTTCTCTTTCTTTCTTTCTTTCTTTCTTTCATTGTTTTGTTCGTTCTTTCTTTCTTTCTTTCTTTCCTTCCTTCTTTCTTTCTTTCTTTCTTTCCCCGCATCCGTTCTTTCTTTCGTTCTTTCGTTCTTTTGTTCTTTCGTTCTTTCTTTCTTACTTTTGTTTTGTCTTTCTTTCTTTCTTTACTCCTTTCTTTCCTTCTTTCTTCCTTTCCTTCTTTCTTTCTTTCTTTCTTTCTCTCTCCTCTGTCTTTATTTATTTCTGCTTTATCAATGCTTTATTAAGTGTTTCTCTCCTTTCTTTCTTCATTTCTTCCTTCCGTTCTTTCTTCCTTTCTTCCTTTCTATACTCTGTCCCTTCATTCTTTCTTTCTTTCTTTCTTTTCTCAGTCCTACCTTTCTTTCTTTCATTCATTCTTTCTTTCTTTCCTTCGTTTGTACGTTCGTTTATTCTTTCCTTCCTTCCTTCATCCTTTCTTTCTTTCTTCCTTTCCCCTTCGTTTCTCCTTCTTTCTTTCTTCCTTCCTTCCTTTCTTTATCTCTTCCGTTGTTTCATTCTTTCGTTCGTTTTCTATCTTTCCTTCCTTCCTTCATCCTTTCTTTCTTCATATATTTATTTATTTATTTATTTATTTACTCCATCCTTTCTTTCTTTCTTTCTTTCTTTACTAACTCCTTCACTTCTTCCTTCCTTCCTTCCTTCCTTCCTTCCTTCCTTCCTTCCTTCCTTCCTTCCTTCCTTCCTTCCTTCCTTCCTTCCTTCCTTCCTTCCTTTCTCTCTCTTTCTTTTTTTCTATCTTTTTTCTTCCTTCCTTCCTTTTTTTATTCCTTTCTTTCGTTCGTTTTTTATTTCCTGCCTTCCTTTTTCTTTTCTTTCTTTCTTTCTTTCTTTCTTTCATGCTTTCTTTCTTTCATTTTTAGTCCATTCTTTCTTTCTTTGTTCTTTTTTCTTTCTTTCTTTCCTTCCTTCCTTCATTTGTACTTTCTTGCTTGCTTGCTTGCTCTCTCTCTCTCTCTCTCTTTCTTTCTTCTTCTTTCTTTCTTTCTTTCTTTCTTTTCTTTCTTTCTTTTCTTTCTTTCTTTCCTTCTCTACTCCATCCTTTCATCCTTCCTTCCTTCCTTCCTTCCTTCCTTCCTTCCTTCCTTCCTTCCTTCCTTCCTTCCTTCCTTCCTTCCTTCCTTCCTTCCTTCCTTCCTTCCTTCCTTCCTTTCTCTCTCTTTCTTTTTTTCTATCTTTTTTCTTCCTTCCTTCCTTTTTATATTCCTTTCTTTCGTTCGTTTTTTATTTCCTGCCTTCCTTTTTCTTTTCTTTCTTTCTTTCTTTCTTTCTTTCATGCTTTCTTTCTTTCATTTTTAGTCCATTCTTTCTTTCTTTGTTCTTTTTTCTTTCTTTCTTTCCTTCCTTCCTTCATTTGTACTTTCTTGCTTGCTTGCTTCCTCTCTCTCTCTCTCTCTCTCTTTCTTTCTTTCTTTCTTTCTTTCCTTCTCTACTCATCCTTTCATCCTTTCTTTCTTTCTTTACTCCGTGCTTTCATTTTTTCTTTCTTTTTTTCATTCTTTCATTCCTTCCTTCGTTCGTTCTTTCCTTCCTTCCTTCATCCTTCCTTTCTTTCTTTACTCTGTACTTTCATTTTTTCTTTCTTACTTTCTTCTTTCATTCTTTCATTCATTCCTTCATTCGTTCGTTCGTTTGTTCTTTCCTTCCTTCTTTCATTCTTTCTTTCTTTTTTATTTATTTCTTTATTTCTTTACTCCGTCCTTTCTTTCTTCCCTTCTTTCTTTATTCCCTCCTTTACTTCTTTCTTTCTTTTTCCTTCCTTCCTTCCTTCCTTCCGTCTTTCCTTTCCTTCTCTCTCTCTCTTTTTCTTTCTTTTTTCTTTCTTTCATTCTTTCTTCCTTCCTTACTTTCTTTTTTATTCCTTTCTTTCATTGGTTTTTTATTTCCTGCCTTCCTTCGTCTTTTCTTTCTTTCTTCCTTTCATGCTCTCTTTCTATCTATCTATCTTTCATTCCTTCTTTCTTTCTTTCTTTCTTCTCTTCGCTCTTTCTTTCTTTTTTCTAGCTGCGTTCTTTCTCTCCCTATCTCTCTCTTTCTTTCTTTCTTTTTCTTTCTTCTTTCTTTCATTCCTTCTTTCTTTCTTTCTGTCTTTACTCCATCCTTTCTATCTTTCTTTCTTTCTTTCTTTCTTTCTTTCTTTCTTTACTCCGACCTTTCTTTCTTTCTTTCATTCTATCTTACTTTTTTACTCCAACCTTTCATTCTCACTTCATTTCTTTCTTTAATCCGTACTTTCTTTCCTTCTGTCTTTTTTCTTTCTTTATTTCCTTTTTTCTTACTTTCTTTCTTTCCCTCCTTCCTTCCTTCGTTTTTCCTTTCTTCGTTCTTTTCTTTCTCTCTTTACTCCATACTTTCTTTCTTTCATTCTTACTTTCTTTCTTTCTTTCTTTGCTCCGTCCTTTCTTTAACTCTTTCTTTCTTTATTTTCTTTCTTTCTTTCTACCTTTCTTTATTTTTATTCGTTTATTTCATTCTTTCTTTCGTTTCTTCTTTCTTTCCTTCCTTCCTTCGTCCTTTATTTATTTATTTATTCTTTCCTTCCTTCGTTCCTTTCTTTCTGTCCTTCGTTCCTTCATCCTATCTTCCTTCCTTCCTTCCTTCCTTTCTTTACTCGGACCTTTCATTCCTTCTTTCTTTCTTTCTTTCCTCCGTCCTTTCTTTCTTTCTTTCTTCTTCTTTCTTTCTTTCTTTCTTTCTTTCTTTCTTTACTCCGTCCTGTCTTTCTTTCTTTCTTTCTTTCTTTCTTTCTTTCCTTATTCCATTCTTTCTTTCTTCTTCCTTTGTTATATCCATACTTAATTTCTTTCTTTCTTTCTTTCTTTCTTTACTCCGTACTTTCTTTCTGTCTTTCTTTCTTTCTTTGCTCCATCCTTTCTTTCTTACTATCTTTAATTCTTTCTTTCTTTACTCCATACTTTCTTTCTGTCTTTCTTTCTTTCTTTACTCCATCCTTTTCTTTCTTTCTTTCTTTGCTCCGTCATATCTTTCTTTCTTTCTTTCTTAACACCGTCCTTTCTTTCTATCTTTCTATCTTTCCTTCCTTCCTTTTTTCTTTATAGCTTTATTTCTTTATTCCCTTCACTCTTTCTTTTTTTCTTCTACTCCTACTACTTTCTTTCTTTTTCTTTAGTTATATTTCCCTTCATTCCTAACTTTCTTTCTTTCATTCTTTCTTTAATCCGTACTTTCTTTCTTTACTTCTGTCTTTTTTTCTTTATTTCCTTTCTTCTTTCTTTCTTTCTTTCTTTTCTTTCCTTCCTTTGTCTTTCCTTTCTTCCTTTTTTTCTTTCTTTCTTTACTCCGTCCTGTCTTTCTTCCTTCCTTCCTTCCTTCCTTTCTTTACTCCATACTTTCTTTCTTTCTTTCTTTGCTCCGTCCTTTCTTTCATTCCTTCCTTCCTTCCTTCCTTTCTTTACTCCATACTTTCTTTCTTTCTTTCTTTGCTCCGTCCTATCTCTCTCTATCTCTCTCTATCTCTCTCTTTCCTTCCTTCCTTCGTCATTTATTTATTTATTTATTTATTCCTTCCTTCCTTCCTTTCTTTCTGTCCTTCGTTCCTTCATCCTACATTTCTTTCATTCTTAATTTCTTTCTTTCTTCCTTTACTCCATCCTTTCTGTCTTTCTTTCTTTCTTTACTCCATCCTTTCTATCTTTCTTTCTTTCTTTCTTCATTTCCTTACTCCATCCTGTCTGTCAGTCTTTCTTTCTTTCTTTCTTTACTCCGTCCTTTTATTCTTTCTTTCTTTCTTTTATTCTTTCTTTCTTTCTTTCTTTCTTTACTCCATGCTTTCTTTATTTATTTCATTCTTTCTTTGCTCCGTCCTTTCTTTCTTTCTTTCTTTCTTTCTGTCTTTCTTTACTTCATTTCTTTACTCCATCCTGTCTGTCTTTCTTTATTTTTCTTTCTTTACTCCGTCCTTTTTTTCTTTCTTTCCTTCTTTTCCTTTTTTCTTTCTCTACTCCGTACTTTCCTTCTTTCATTCTTTCTTCCTTTATTTTTTCTTTCTTTCAATTTTTTCTACCTTCTTTCTTTCTTTCTTTCTTTTTTTACTACGTCCTTTCATTCTTTCTATTTCTTTCTTCTTTCTTTATTCTGTCCTGTCTTTCTTTCTTTCTTTCTTTCTATCTTTCTTTACTCCATCCTTCCTTCCTTCCTTCCTTCCTTCCCTTGTTTATTTAATCCATCCTGTCTTTCTTTCTTTCTTTCATTATTCCGTCCTGACTTTCTTTCTTTCTATCTTTCTTTACTCCATCCTTCCTTCCTTCCTTCCCTTCTTTATTTAATCCATCCTGTCTTTCTTTCTTCCTTTCATTATTCTGTCCTGTCTTTCTTTCTTTCTTTCTTTCTTTCTTTCTTTCTTTCTTTCCTTCCTCCTTCTTTCTTTCTTTCTTTCTTCTTTCCTTTCTTTCTTTATCTCTTTATTTCTTCTGTTGTTTCATTCTTTCGTTCTTTCTTTCTTTCTTTCTTTCCTTCCTTCCTTCATCCTTTCTTTCTTTCTTTCTTTATTTACTCTGCCATTTCTTTCTAGATTTCTTTCCTTCTTTCTTTACTAACTCCTTTACTTCTTCCTTTCTTCCTTCCCTCCTTCCTTCCTTCCTTCCTTCCTTCCTTCCTTCCTTCCTTCCTTCCTTTCTCTCTCTTTCTTTCTTTTTACTTCCTTCCTTCCTTCCTTCCTGTTTTTATTCCTTTCTTTGGTTCGTTTTCTATTTCCTGCCTTCCGTTTTCTTTACTTTCTTTCTACCTTTCATGCTTTCTTTCTTTCATCTTTACTCCATTCTTTCTTTCTTTTTTCTGTCTTTCCTTCCTTCCTTCGTCGTTTGTTTTTTATTTCCTGCCTTCCTTCGTCTTTTCTTTCTTTCTTTCTTTCATTGCTTTCTTTCTTTCTTTCTTTCTATCTTGCTTTCCTTCATTCATTCTTTCTTTCTTTCTTCATTTCATTCGTTCTTTCTTTCTTTTTTCTAGCTCCGTTCTTTCTCTCCCTATCTCTCTCTCTTTCTTTCTTTTTCTTTCTTTCTTTCTTTCATTCCTTCTTTCTCTCTTTCTTTACTCCATCCTCTCTTTCTTTCATTCCTTCTTTCTTTCTTTCTTTACTCCATCCTTTCATCCTTTCTTTCTTTCTTTACTCCGTACTTTCATTTTTTCTTTCTTTCTTTCTTTTTTTCAGTCTTTCATTCCTTCGTTCATTTGTTCTTTGCTTCCTTCCTTCGTCCTTTCTTTCTTTCTTTCTATCTTTCTTTTCTCTGTACTTTCATTTTTTCTTTCTTTCTTTCATTCTTTCTTTCTTTCTTTCTTTCATTCTTTCATTCATTCCTTCGTTCGTTCGTTCTTTCCTTCCTTCCTTCATCCTTTCTTTCTTTTTTATTTATTTCTTCATTTCTTTACTCCATCCTTTCTTTCTTCCCTTCTCTCTTTACTCCCTCCTTTACTTCTTTCTTTCTTTCTTCCTTCCTTCCTTCCTTCCGTCCTTCCTTTTCTGCTCTCTCTCTTTCTTTCTTTTTTCTTTCTTTCTTCTTTCCTTACTTTCTTTTTTATTCCTTTCTTTTGTTCGTTTTTTTATTTCCTGCCTTCCTTCGTCTTTTCTTTCTTTCTTCCTTCATGCTTTCTTTCTTTCTTTCCTTCTATCTTTCTTTCCTTCTTTCTTTCTTTCTTTCTTTATTCCCCTCTCTCTTTCTTTCTTTTTTCTAGCTCCGTTCTTTCTCTCCCTATCTCTCTCTTTCTTTCTTTCTTTTTCTTTCTTTCTTTCTTTCTTTCTTTCTGTCCTTCGTTCCTTCGTCCTTCCTTCCTTTCTTTATTGCTGTCTTTCTTTCTTCACGCCGTACTTTCTTTCTGTATTTCTGACTTTCTTTCTTTCCTTTCTTTCATTTTTTCTTCTTTCTTTCTTCCATCCGTCCTTTCTTTCTTTATTTCTTTCTTTCATTCTTTCTTTCTTTGCTACATTCTTTCTATCTTTCTATCTTTTACTACGTCCTTTCTTTCTTTCTTTCATTCTATCTTACTTTTTTACTCCATCCTTTTATTCTTTCTTTCTTTCTTTCTTTCTTTCTTTCTTTCTATCATTCCTTCTTTTTTCTTATTTCCTTCCTTCCTTCCTTTATTTCTTTCATTCCCTCCTTTCTCCTTTCTTTCTTTTTTCTTCCTTACTTCCTTTCTTTTTCTCTTTCTTTCTTTCTTTCATTGTTTTGTAGTTTTGTTTGTTCGTTCTTTCTTTCCTTCCTTCCTTCGTCCTTTCTTTCTTTCTTTCTTTTCTCCGTACTTTCATTTTTTTTCTTTATTTCTTTCATTCTTTCATTCATTCCTACGTTCTTTCGTTTGTTCTTTCCTTCCTTCCTTCATCTTTTCTTTCTTTTTTATTTATTTCTTTATTTCTTTACTCCGTCCTTTCTTTCTTTCTTCCCTTCTATCTTTACTCCCTCCTTTACTTTTTCCTTCCTTCCTTCCTTCCTTCCTTCCTTCCTTCCTTCCTTCCTTCCTTCCTCCTTCCTTCCTTCCTTCCTTCCTTCCTTCCGTCCGTCCTTCCTTATCTTCTCTCTCTCTCTCTTTCTTTCTTTCTTTCTTTTTTCTTTCTTTCTTCCTTCCTTACTTTCTTTTTCATTCCTTTCTTTCATTTGTTTTGTATTTCCTGCCTTCCTTCTTCTTTTTTTCCTGTTTCTTCCTTTCATGCTTTCTTTATTTCTTTCTATATTTCTTTCCTTCCTTCTTTCTATCTTTCTTTCTTTCTTTATTCCCTTCACTCTTTCTTTTTTTCTAGCTCCGTTCTTTCTCACCCTATCTCTCTCTCTCTCTCTCTCTTTCTTTTTCTTTCTATCTTTATTTCTTTCATTCCTTCTGTCTTTCTTTCTTTCTTTACTCCATCCTTTCATTCTTTCTTTCTTTCCTCAGTCCCTTTCTTTCTTTCTTTCTTTACTACATTCTTTCTATCTTTCTTTCTTTATTTATTCTGTCCTTTCTTTCGTTCTTTCTTTCTTTCATTCATTCTATCTTACTTTTTTACTCCATCCTTTCTTTCTTTCTTACTTACTTTCTTTCTTTCTGTTATTCCTTTTTTTCTTCCTTCCTTCCTTCCTTTATTTCTTTCATTCTTTCCTTTCTCCTTTCTTTCTTTTTTGTTCCTTCCTTCCTTCCTTTTTCTGTATCTTTCTTTCATTGTTTCGTTGTTTTTTTGTTCGTTTTTTTCTTTCTTTCCTTCCTTCTTTCTTTCTTTCTTTCTTTCAACCATCCATTCTTTATTTCATTCTTTCGTTCTTTTATTCCTCCGTTCTTTGGTTCTTTCTGTCCTTCTTTCGTTCTGTCTTTCTTTCTTTCTTAACTC